>CAUYRH010074332.1:0-59855 GCA_963574655.1 Perodicticus potto
TTATGGTCCTTCATTTGCTTCATGCTCTTTCAGAGGAATGCAAGCCCTTCAGCCTGGTTCTAGAATGGATTATTGATGTAAACAGCAGTCTGGGACTGAACCCAGTTATGAAAAAGAATAATTTGAGAAAATATGTTTCTAAAAAAAAAAAAAAAAAACAAATGAGTCCCACTGGACATAGTAAGAAACAGAAGACACGGAAAGGTGGTCTTGGATGCAAAATAGCATTTGAAAATTTTGATTGGTTCGGCGCCTGTGGCTCAAGCGGCTAAGGCACCAGCCACATACATCTGAGCTGGTGGGTTCGAATCCAGCCCGGACCCGCCAAATAACAATGATGGCTGCAACCAAAAAATAGCCAGATGTTGTGGCAGGTGCCTGTAGTCCCAGCTACTTGAGAGGCGGAGGCAGGAGAATCGCTTGAGCCCAGGAGCTAGAGGTTGCCATGGCACTCTACCCAGGGCAACAGCTTGAGGCTCTGTCTCAAAAAAAAAATTTGATTGCTCTGATTAGTCTTCACCTCTTATACCCCTTACTTTTTTTTCTAGTGGACATACCATTAGTGATGACTCATTCTTTTTGGTGGCTATGTAGTAAAAAATGAAGAGGCCTAATTTTTTTATCAGGTGACACAACTGTGAGCTCCTATACACCTTGAGAAGCAGACAAGCCACATCTGTCTCCATGCCAGGTGGACCAGCACCAGACTTGCAGGCCAAGCACATTTGCATAATTTATTCCCTCTCCAAGACTGCTCCCCAAATAGTAATAATCTCACTGTTCTTCATTACCTGTTCCCTGGTAAAGCAAGAGAACCAAATGGCCCCATCACTCTTGGTACATTAAAATTGTTTACTATTAGCTTTACAAAAGAGTCTATTTTCAACATGAAAAAGTGTAATTCTTTACATTTCATTTGACTATGGAATGTGACAACATCTGTTGAGAGCAAAAATTTCAAAGTTTTTCCTTTCGATAGTTAGTAAAATCATTATCCTTGGGCGTATGTGACATACTTAAGGAGGTTAGGAGAAAGCATTTAGGGTGGTTCTCAAGGACAATGACCCTTGCTATCTGTTATATTTAAAGTTAGAAGTGGAATGAAAGAAAATGTCTCTTGAACAAAGATACAAACACGACGGTATCTGTGGCTGAGATTAATGAACTGGGTGTATGTAGTGGATCAGTAAGTCCAGTGAAAGGACTAAAGGTAAGAGAGATGATCTGAGGATTAACAATTTTAGCGTCAGTCTTTGTAAACGTAACAAGGATTTCAAATAGTCACTATTTCCATGAGTGGAACTAATTGATTGTGTCAGCTTTAGACTACAAGGTTCTTGTTTACACATCTTTGTATCCCCTTGTCTCCTCACCCAATGCCCCATACTAACAAGATCAATAACAGTGGTTGACATATGGCCAACAGCTTTAATTTGTACAAACTAATGAAGGGAAATGTGAAGTCTATTGTCACTGTTCCTTTGTGTACCGTACATACCCAAGAGAAAGAGACCAGTATGATATCAATAACCTAGAAATGTGTTTAAGCAGACACAAAACTTCTCACTGCCGAGGTTGTTCTTCCACATACATTAAACCATAGTGAAGATTCATTTCAGTAGTAAAATGTGAATTAAAAAAACAGGTGGTTAATTGGGTAGATGCAATAATCTAGAGGAGAAAGTGGGAAGTGAAAATAGAGACATGAATATGTCTTTCAGAGGAGGGGATACTTTTCTACCATCAGGACCAGACTGAGGAGCCAGTAGGATTTGGGAGTAAAGCAGATGAAGGAGGCTAAGATGACACTAAGGTTTTAGGCAATGACCAGTTAGCCTGAAAGACTGTTTCATTCCTTTGCAAAAGGAAATGACAATTTATATTCTAGGTATATAACAAGTTTGAAATTTAGTCGGAGTATGTAGGTGGGCACTGGCAGTTAGGAGATGTATTTTTTTTTTTTTTTTTTGAGACAGACCCTCAAGCTGTCACCCTGGATAGAGTGCTGTGGTATCACAGCTCACAGCAACCTCCAATTCTTGGGCTCAAGCGAGTCTCCTGTCTCTGCCTCCCAAGCAGCTGGGACTACAGGCGCCTGCCACAACACCTGGCCATTTTTTTGGTTGCAGCCATCATTGTTGTTTGGCGGGCCCAGGCTGGATTCGAACCTGCCAGCTCAGGTGTATATGGCTGGCACCTTAGCCCATTGAGCCGCAGGTGCCGAGCCAGGAGATGTATTTTTATTGTTTGACAACAGAATTTGGGAAAGGATAAAAAATGGTTGGACTCAATACAGGATATACCATACAGGTTGCTCCTGTGCCTTCTCATAAAGGCAACTTTGCCTTAGAGTCACTGAGGTGTACAATGGTGGAACACAGGGTGATTCCCAAAGGAGTCCAGTTAACTGTGAGAAAAATTTACATTGAATCAGAAACAAGTCAAGGTTGCCCATACCACTGCTTACGTATAACATTGACCTAGAGGTTCTAGCCAATGAACAAAAGGTTAGGGGAAAAAATTACATATAAGAAATAGGAAGAAAAAACAATCTGTTATTATTTTTAGATAGCAACTTCAAAAACACAAAAGACAAATGATTAGAATATGATAGAATATTAAAATAAAAAATTAATTATGTTTTTATATATCAGTAATAGGAAGTTAGAAAAGCATCATTTATACTAATAAAAAATATAAAAGGCACCAAAAACTAAAACTGACAAAGAAATTGAAAAACATTTGTGAATCAATTATTAAGATTTTATTTAAAGACTTTAAAGAAGACATAATTGAAGAGATATACCATATTCATGGTTGCTGCTTCTTAGAGAACTGATTTATAAATTTAATACAGTTCTCATCAAAATCTCAATAGCATTTGTGGTAGACTTGATGAGTTAGTTATAGAATTTTTATGAAAGTGCAAAGGGCCGTGAGTAACTAAGATTTGAGGGACTTTCTTTACCAGATGTCAAGACTTAGAAAGAATCTAGTTATTTAAATATAGTTTGGAACAGTGTTGGGCAATAAAACAGAATTAAGAACCAAAGAAAGACTTACACCTATGAAAAACTGAATATCATATTTAAAGGAGGAACAATGCAAATCGTGCTAAGACAATTGATTAGCTATAAGAAAAATAGGTAAGTGTAGGAAAGTGTTTCACATCATGAAAAAATCAATTTCATTTGGATTCAGGATTAGAGAAATCAAAATTAGAACTTCTAGGAAAAAAGTACTGAAGAATTTCTTTATGAACTTTAGATAGGAGTGTTTTGTTTTTTTTAAAGACACCTCAAAAGATTGGTAAATAGGCTATATTAATTATAGAATTTCTGTTCTTAAAAAAATAAGCTAAAAAGTAAGCGATAATTAGGGAGGAGATATTTTAAACACACGTAATCTAATAAAGAATTCACACCTGAAAAATGTCTAACAGTGAGACATATGAAAAATGCCACCAAAGAGAAAAATACTTCTAAAGAAAAATACATTTCCTGTCTAAATGTTTGAACAATAATTTTACAGACAATAACGTCTGTCCAAATATTTTTATTTACTCAGTAGAAAAATGGGCAAAAGAAAAAAACTAAAAAGATACTTCATAGAAGAAACAAAAATGACCAATGGGTTTCCGAAAAGTTGCTTATTGTCACTAGTAAATAAGGATGTGACTGTAAATGCAGTGAGATACCATTTTTTCCACCTACCAAACTGGTAAAAATTAGACTAACAATATCAGGGATTGCAAGAATGTGGTCAATATCATCAATTATGTATCAAGGGAAGAATATACTGGTGTGATCTAACTGGAAAACAGTGTGGCATAATCTAGTAAATGTGGTGATGTGCTACCCTCAGGAACTAATAATTCAATGACTAGCCAAAAGTTCTTCCAAGCAACACATGGCTTATGTGGACAAGTGGACACAAATACAGATGTCTGCCATTCAAAGCAAAAACTACACAAATGACCACCAACAAAAGTTGGGCTGAGTACCCTTTACAAGGATACATGTTAAATTCATTACGTGTAGAATATAAATGTCTTCATAACTAAGAAAATGCAGTGAAGGCTATGTTAACCAGTTTGATGAAAATATTTCAAATGGTGTCTAAAACCAGTACATTGTACCCCATGATTGCATTAATGTACACAACTATGGTTTAATAAAAAAAATAAAATAAAAACACAGATCAGATCATGTCAAAAAAAAAAGTTGGGCTGAATAATTATGATATATTCATATGTTGGGATATATCAAGGTATGTGAAAATAAATGAACTATAGTTATGTACATCAACGTAGATTAATTTCGCAGGCAAAATTGGGGAAAAAGATGAAGTGTTGTTGTATATTGAAATGTATGTACATATTTTAAAATAATTCCATATAGATTGAGAAATGTATGAAACTAAAAAATGTAATGCTCAGGGCTGTATAATTAGAGTTGATTCTCATTTTTTGCCATAGTTATGGTCTATAAATCATGGAAACACTAAATTAGCATATATTGCACCATTGCTTCTAGGGAAAATAAAGTATTATGTTCCTGTGAGCCTCTGGTCACACCATTTTTGTCAGTTGGGCTTTATATAACTCTGTCTTAGGTGTGTTTCTCTTTAAAGCCCCATGTTTAACATACACGCATCCCTAGTTCTATAATGCTTTGCTGTATTGCACTTCACAGATACCGTTTTTCACAAATTGAAGGGTTCTGGTAATCCCGTGCAGAGCACCTGAATTGGTGCCACTCATGTCTCTGTGTCACGCTTTGGTAGTTCTTACAATATTTCTAACTTTTTAATTATTTTTACATTTTTTATGGTGACTGGTATCAGTGACCATTAGGGCTACTATTTTAACTGTTTTGGGGTGCCACGAACTATGCCCACACTAGGGTATGAGATGGACTCACTTCGTTGTGATATTTGCTTCATCGTGGTGGTCTGGAGCAACTGCAGCATCTCCTGGGTCTGCCTGTCACTAACATTGCCTGCACGGCCAGCGCACTACTGCCTAAACAAAGCTTGTCTACTGCATAGATGTTTGCCAGAAGGGCCCCTCATAAACTTCATGGACTCAGGAACACTAGATAATACTTCAGCGTCACATTTATAAACCATTTTAAAGAATGAAAATGCCAAAAAAACAGTCCAAAGTTGTGAAATTTGCAGCACTAAAGACCACGGAAAGGACAGCACCTGCGTCATGGGAGCTGGAACAGGAGACAGAGCGTCGCCTGGCTCAGCCTCGCTGGGGCAAGGCCATCACATTGCACAGCTCAACATTTTTGCCACTTTGCACATGTTTGCAAATGATCAAGAAAAAGTCATGAGTATTGACCTTGGGATCACAAATAAATTTTAGAGAGTAGACAAATTCACAAATATTGAATCTCCAAGTAATGATCAACTCTCTGTGGTAAAACTATAAATAAAAGCAAGGAAATGATAAACTCCAAATTCCTGGTGTAAGTTATTGCAGTGTGGGCTGGTAGACTTGGAGGGGGTAATTTGGGAAATACATATGAAGGGCTTCAAAGATTTGAGAAGGTCCTTTTTCAACTGAATCTCAACTGTTTGTCATAGTATTATTCTCCTTAAATAATAAATATAATAAATAAATATAAATTCTTTGGCCAGAAGCAGAGGTTCATGCCTGTAATCCTAACACTGTGGGAGGCGGAGGCAGGTGGATTGCTTGAGTTTAGGAGTTCAAGACCAGCCTGAGCAAGAGCAAGACCCTGTCTCAATGGTGGTGGGTTTCTGTAGTCACAGCCGAGCCAAGAGGATCTTTTGGGCCCAAGTGTTTGAGGTTGCTGTGAGCATGATGACTCCACAGCACTCTACCCACGGCGACAGAGTGGGACTGTCTTAAAAAATATAGAGATGTGAATATGATATATAGACTCATCAAGAGTCTGTATATAATAAATACCATAAAGAATTTGCATATATTTACATGTACACTTTTTATATAGTATTATGTAGACTCGAGTTATATTTTTAAGTATAAAATATTAAAAAATTCTACATTGAGATGTCCATTAAAAACGTTATTTTTTTCACAATATATTGTCAACACGTGCTATGTGAGAGGCACTGGGCTTCGTGTTTGGAGAATTATCATTGTCCTCAAGGAGCCTGAAAGTTAGGGAAAGAATTGTTGCCAGTAGGAGTCTAGACCCTGGTTGTTATAATGGGATTTTTCTTAAGATATGAGAGTATCCAAATGTATGAGTGTTGTGTAGTTGCTGGAATTGAACTTTGGCACAAACCAGAGCTTCCTTTTCCTCACTGTGATCGCCCATGGTGCCTGGCAGTATCTGGAATCAAGTAGGGGCTTAACGATGCTCGTGGAAGGGAAGGAGGGAGGAAGGCCAGGAGACAGGTGGCTCGTCCATGGGTAAAGCTGCGGCATCACTGATATGTTCTGGTGGCCTGACTTCCCTTGGAGCACCTGCCCTTTCTCTGTCTTTGTTGACCCTCTTTTTTTCGTGGAGTATAATAGCTAAAGAACACATTTGAAATGAGCCTCAGAGTACAAATATTTGACAAATACAGGCATGGGCTTTATTTTAACAGTTCCCTGAACCTGAATATGAGTTGAAACTTCTAGGTTCAGGTTTGAATTCATGCAACTCACATATTCAAAGTGTTTTGGAAGTTACATTGTAAGTTAGGAAAGAGATGTTTGCTCCCAGGTAGAGTGCCCCAGGGTCCAAACTGGCATTAGATTATAGGTTAGGTCATATGTCCTTGTGGCATTAGTCTAGTGGTGATGCAATTCTGGTGTGAAAACAGGGCTAGAAATACTGAAGCTTTTCCAACTATTTGAAAAAATGTTTATCTTCCCCCAGGGTCTTGGACTTTATGTTCCCATCATCTTGTTTTTAATGCGTGTCTGTAGCCGAATAAGAGGTGAGAGTTAAGCATGAAATGTAGAGGGCAAGATTTTATCCTTAAAATCTGCTCCTTGCCTCAAAAAAACAGCAGTTGCGAATAGTTTACATTCATTTGACTTCAAAAATATGCTACCTCCGTGCTCCATGCCCTAAGCACTTGGCTTATATCAAAACACATTCTCAGCACCCCCAAAATCCTTTCCTTTACCTCCTTCCTGAAATGGATGGTCATCTTCCTTTCTTTTTTTTATTTTTTTATATATTTTTTTCCATCTTCCTTTCTTTTCTCCTCTGTTCAAAAACTAAATTTGGCAGAACACACTTGTTTGCATGAAACCCATTTGCTCTGCTGGTGAGACATGCCACCTGCTGCTTTTAAGTAAAGAAGTTTCCAGAAATATTAAGACAGATGCTTAACTGTTGGTAGATTGACAGTAAAAACTTCGAAAATGGCCAAGCCCTTTCTCCATTTCTAAATGTAGGGCACTTTGAGGAGGGGCATCCTTCTAAGGGTTAAGTGTTCAGCACCTCCTCCCCTCAAACAACAAGGGGTACTGGTGGTATACGGCACAGATTTGGTAGAGATCTGTAAACAAGATCCCACTGCTATTATGGAATATTCATTTTCTTCCTGACCACTTTCAGTTAATAGAGTGGAAGTTAAAAGCATCAACTCATGCAAAAGCTTTTATGAAAATGAATGTATCAAACAAATGGATCTTTAAAAAAATCTGAGAGTTGATGCATGCTAATAATATTAGCTTCAATTATATTTAGCCTTTTTCAAATAAAGCCCTCGCAAATAGATAAGAGAGAACTGCTTCCATTTCCGCTCCTCCCACCGCCATCCTCCCTCTCTGGGAAGGATGACTCATGGATTAGTCTGAGGCCCAGGCAGCAAGCAAATGGATCAACAAAAGCACAGAAGGAAGAGGGTGCCTTTCCCCTTCTTTTAAGTGCTGACACAAAGGTCTCCCAAGAGATGCTGAAATTGGTCAGGATGTTGAATTCTATCTGGCAGATTTTATCCTTTTATACTTAACTGTCTTCCACTCCTAATTATCATTCTCTGCGATTACGTAAAAATAAATGTTAGCATCATTAGGAGGCTGAGATAATTCTACGGTGCATACTAATTTGCTCTGGTCTGTCTTCAATGTGTTTTCAAATCCCAAGCCCAGCTCATTTTGTTTCTGTATCTTTAGAAAACACTATTTATAACATGAGTTTTCACCTCTGTTGGAGACAATTTCTAGAAGTGATAATGAACCTTGCCTTATTTATACAAGAGGGTGTGTCTCAGTAAATCACAGCCTTCCCTTTGTATGCCATTAGTGTTCTTCAGCCAGCCTGGAATACCTGCATATAGGGTAGAAGAAGAAAGAAAACAGCTTACAGATATTAATAACTAGCTGCAGAGACTTCATTGTGTTTTTCCTAGAATGAATCACTTGTCAGAGGAAATTATGTTAACTTCAATGCAGTTATATTGATAACAAATTAACACTCTAAGTCACTGTATCCATTAATTGTAGTGAGGCAGGCCAACTTTCCTGCTGTTTGTTAATATCCAGCTGGGTAATAACAATTTTCATCATTGAGCAGAGACAACAGGGAGGCCTCTCTTACCGTCTGGAAACTGACACATTTATTTCTCTATTTTCATTTTCCATTCCCATCCTGAGAGGGCTGGTTGCAGTGTCTCATAGCAGTTTATGACATTACTACTGATTACAACACAGTGATTCCTCATTGATTACATGTGGTTTACATGGCTTGTGGGAGATGGATCAGAGAGCATGCAAATAGAAATTGTAACCACTCATGAGTAGCAGGCCTGTCGTACCTATCTTAGAAAGCAACGACAGGTTAGAGAAGCAATTAAAATTCGACATACAGGGCTAACTCACTCATCTTCTAAACTGAATTAACAGTCAATTCAGTAAAACAAGTGGTTTGATGAATTTTAAAGTTCAGCTCAGCTAATTTAATGAAGTTTGTAAATCATAAAATTGTTCCTTTTTAAAATTTCAAAATATTATTTAAGGGTATACAAGTATTTTTTGTTACATACATACCTGGTATAATGTTTAAGTCAGGGCTTTTAGCATACCTGTCGCCAGAATAGTATTCACTGTACCCAATAGGTTCAAACTTCTTTATGTGACCATAAAGGGGATGTCTTTATCATTTTGGTTTTAAGTACAAATCAAAATGAAAGTTACTTTGACAACTGTATTGGAGCTTTCCCTTCCTTCCTTCCTCCCTCCCTTCCTTCCTTCCTTCCTTCCTTCCTTCCTTCCTCCCTTCCTCCCTTCCTTCCTTCCTCCCTTCCTCCCTTCCTCCCTTCCGTTTTCCCCTCCTTTCCTTTTTTTCTTTTGATAGGGTTTTTTACTGTCTTCCAGGCTGGAGTGCAATAGCACACTCCCAGCTCATTACTCCCTCCAATTCCCAGGCTCAGGTGACCCTCCCACCTCCACCTCCCATGGAGTTCTGGGTTCCTCATTGTCTTTCTACAGATCCAGAAGAAGTTGCTAGTGAATCTGCCAAGTGACTCCTTCACCATCATTGCAGGAATTGTCCAGGCTTTCTAGAATCACCTTGGAGGCTATTTACCTCTCAGTTGTTCTTACACATTGATGCTCAAAACGCTCCCCCAAACGTGCTCATTTATGATTGTGTCACAACCTGCATTCAGGCACTCAGCGTATCCATCTCCTTGTCTTCATTCCCTGTCTAATCCAGGCAAATTCAAGAGCTGCTCAATCCAGGCAATCCATGAGCTGCTCTTCTAGCTTCCTTTCTGCATCTTCCTAAATGATGCTTTTATTCCAGTTGCCTCTACCTCCCACTGAAATGTAAGTCTCTTCTGACAGTGCTTAAAAATTTATATCCAACTCCCTACCATTTCTAGTAAAGGGAGAGTTAGGTTACTACCTCTGAAGAGGAGAAAAGCAGGTCAAAACTGATAATCTCATTTAATATAGTGAACCACTGCCTGACACCTAAAATAGCATAATTTTCTCTGTTCTTACTTGATGTAATAGACTGGATGTGTTTAAATGAATTATTTTCACTCCTTGAACTGCAATTTAGGCATGTGCTAATGAAGAACTACACATACCCGCTACTCATAATAGAGCACAAGGCTTTTTCCCAGGTGAGCATAAATAGTTAATATTTAAAACCAAATCCAAAATTATGGTTAGAGTTTCATTCTGTTCTCACTGAGCAAATACTAATTTTTGTAAAAAATAATAAAACTACTCGCTAAGTGCATTGATTGAGCAGCAGCCACATACCAGGTGTTGATCATAGTGTAGGGCGTATGGTTAGTGGTCACTAACGTTAGTCACTATTATTACTTTGCACTTGTCAGTTTATTTTAGCATCATGCTATGACTTGGATGTTTTATCTCCTCTAAACCTCATGTTGAAATTTGATTCCCATTGTTGGAGGTGGGGCCTAGTGGGAGGTGGTTGGGTCTTGGGGGCAGATCCTTCATGAAAAGATTAATACAGGGTGAGTGTGTTTTACTATATTAGTTCCTGCAGGAACTGATTGTTAAAAACAGCCTGGCACTTGCCTCTCTGTCACTCTTGCTTCCTCTTCTACCATGTGATCTCTGAACATGTTGGTTCCCCTGTGCCTTCTGTCACAAGGTCCTCCCCAGGTGTGGACACCCAGTTTTGAACTTTTCAGCCATCAGGGTCCTGGGCAAAATAAGCTTTTTCTTTCCATATAAGTGACCCAACTTCAGGTATACCTTTATAGCAACACAATACACACTAACCTCACAGTTACCCTATGACATGAGTGAATTTCACCCCATTTAATAGATGCGATAGTTAGCATGCGCTGCCATACCACAAACTGGGTGCCCTGAACAATAGAAGTTGATTTTGTCATGGCTTTGGCAGCTGGACACCCCAAGAGAAAGGTATCAGAAGAACTGGTTTCTTCTGAGTCTCTCTCCTTGGCTTGCAAATGGTTACCCTCTTGCTGGGTCCTCATGGTCGTCTGTCTGTCTGTCTCTTAATCTCTTCCACATATAAGGAAAATAGTCATATTCTACCCTAACCTCAATTAATCTTAAATTCACCCTACTTCCAAATAAAGTCACATTCTGGGATGCAGGAGGTTAGAACTTCAAAGTATGAATTGGGGTGGGGGACATAATTCAGTCTATAACAGCAGATGAGGGAACAGTTGCTTAGAGAGCTGAGGTGGGATTCTAGGCAGTCAGACTCTGAGGCTACACTCTTGACTCCTGCATAGCAGTGCACCTTGAATAAAATGCAGTACCAATACTTGTTATCTCACTCTATTTTAACATCTATGTAACTGAAGTTAATTAAAGTAATCAGAAAATTAGATGTCTCAGTTCATTTTTTTCTAATTCATTAAGTATCAAGCATAATATTTTTGATTTCATACTTTGTTTTAAAATATCCTGGGCTGCATGAATCCCTTCATCCTTTCTAATATAGACTTTGCAACAATGACTGAAATCTTTTTTTATGATTAGGAACTTTGTTTTGATTATTACTTTCAATTGTACAGCAATGTCATCACTGTAGGTGTGAAAGCCTAAATAAGCCTTCTAGCAACCAACCAGCCAAATGATCCTGCCATTGCCTTCTTCCCATAGAATGAATGTGTATCTATAAGCACATCAGTTAATTGAGGCTGTGGTAGGTTAATGTTAATTTGAGGATTTTAGTCCTGTCTAAAAATATAGAAATTTTGTTGGGATTTAATTCTACAAATTATTGCATTTTTTTGGATAACTTTTCTTTTGCCAACAAAAAAGTACTCATACTCTTAGGAGAAGACTAATTATTCTGTAGCCATGGTAACAAGTAACCACCAAAATGAATTTTAAACCTGCCTATTTAAAAAAAAAAAAGACAATTTTATAGCATCAGAACTAGTTTTTAACCTATTAAATCAACCAACAACTCCTTTCAATGAATATACTTCTAAAAGCCAGCTAATCCACATCAGCCTTTTGCCTTGGGAAGTCCAACAGTAATGGACTCATTCCAATAAACAGGCTTCTAAAAGTGAACCTTTCCACAGCAGCCCCTACCAATTCCTGAATCTCACACTTTCCAAATACCCTATATAAGATCAGGTACCTATTCTTCTCTGAGAGATTGTCCCCATCCAGCAAAATTCTGGAAGTAATAAATTCAGTTTTGTGGGTTTTTTGTTGTTTAAGGCATTGAGCAACGGTCTCATCCTTTGACACTTTATTGCTTCTTAATTATACTCAGATATTGACTTTCCTAATGCTCATTTTGCCTTCCTCTATCTCCCTTTTTGGCAGACCATGTGGAACAAGAGATAATTTGGCCTTCTTGACTCCTTTATTCCAACCATCTTCTTTATTGATTGAATCTCAAGCATAAGGCATAAGTAAATGACTTGTCTTCCTTGCTACATAATACAAGATTAGCTCCAACTCCCAATTTCTACAAAGTGGTAGTTTAGATGTTCAGAGAGAACTTTTCCAATATGGTGCACCTAAAAATGCTATATTAAAACAATCAACCTCTCCCATCTTTTAAAATACAACTTTGAGAAAGTAAAGGAATTTCATAGCATCCTTCTAAGGACCTCATGAAAACACAAATCTAAAAGAGCAAGGTAGCAGTGAAGCCAGTGTTTGCCCCAGGGGTATTTAGGAAAACCTGGCACCTGTTTTCTGGTTGTTAATGGGACAAATGCACAGGGATGGGAGACAAAAGCCTGGGATCCAAACAGAAAGTGGCATCATATCAGAGTTACCATATAAATCTAGCCTGTCTAAGTGGACAAATAGGAAAAATACTTGCCTTGCTGATACAGATGTTGGAGATACACACCAGATTGCCTCATTCTTGGGTCAGAGAATTGGAGGAAAAAGAATTTCCATTTATTTCTAACCACAGGCCTGCAATTACAGGTTTTGAGACTAAAATCTTTCTGCCTGTTTCTTTGTAGATTTCATTTACTCCAGTCTTGTGTTGATAGCACTCCCAGGAGGCTGGAATAAGCAAATGCAAATACTCTCCAAATGAACAACCATGGCCTCAAAAGTTTTCCATAGATAAACTTCCAGAGGAACTGTGTTTTAAAAATAAGCAAAAAAACTAGCCATTGTAAACAAAAGTCAGCAGCAAAGAACTAGAGTACATAAGTAGCCTTGCAAAGCCAACAGACATTAAAATAGAATATAAAGTATGTTTGATATGTTTTAAAAAAGAAAATATTGAAAATGCAATGAAGAAAATACAATGAAGTGTACTAGGTGGGTTTATTAAAAAACCTAATAAACTTTCTGATAATAAAAATACTATTAAAACTGGAGAGCAGAGCTGCCATACACAGAGGAGGTGTTAAGGGCATCTGGCCACATGAAGGAGAATTCCTGATCTCCCTGTGTACGTTTATATGTCTGCCTTCCCTGCAGGGGAAATAAGCAAATCAGGGAAGTCAATGAAAAAAATATATCCTAATGCTTGACTTACTCTAAGAGGCAGTCCACAGATGTTCTGTGTCTTGGTTTTTATTGTCAAGAAGGTACTCTTTCCTCTCTTAGTAGTAACTAAGAATTTAGGTAATCACCACTGGACTCATTCCTTTAAACTGGACCTGCTATAGCAGAAATGGAACAACCTCTGTACTGTCCCGTCTCTTACACTTGGAATATGTGCAGAGATCACCAAAATAATTTCCTCTTCTTCACTTTATCATACTCATTGTACTTTCCCTTTGTACTGGAAATGATGATTATTGTCTTTAGCTGGATGTCCCTGGTGCTGGATCCATTATTAACAAATATGTCCTTTCATTGCCTGTCCTATTGCCACCATCCCCTTTATATCTTCAGAAAGTGATTTCTAATTGGTCTTTCTCTCCAGTCCTGTTTGGCTCAAGTTCTTCCTATACAAAGTTATTAGAATGATCTATCTCAAATGAATATCTGACCATACCATTTCTCTTGATAAAAAAGTCAAAGATTCCCCATAGCCTATAATTGAAGGGACCCAACTACTGGCTCTACTTCCCTAACTCCGTCCTACACATTCCTGCCTTCATCAACACTCCAATTTCAGTCTCTTACACATTCGTGACTCTTTCATCTTTATGCCTTTTCTAATTCTGTCTCTTCTGGCTTGATGCTTGGCTAATTCTAAGTTATCATTTGAAACTGAGATTAGATATCAGTTCTTCCTGGAAATCTTTTCTAATACGCCCATTTCCTATTGAGTTAGGAGACAATTTCAAGCACGTGGCATACATTCCTGTCAGTGTCCCAGCAAATTATACTGTAGTTATGTGTTCACTATTTGATTTCCTCACTGTCATGTGAGCTCCACGCTTATCTAAGGGTCAACAGAGCCAGTCTGGGTACCCAGCATTTATTAAGAGGTCCATGAATTTTGCTCAATGGATAAATTATCAACCTTCTTCTAAGATACAATGA
The DNA here is from genome assembly GCA_963574655.1 of Perodicticus potto. Taxonomy (NCBI): domain Eukaryota; kingdom Metazoa; phylum Chordata; class Mammalia; order Primates; family Lorisidae; genus Perodicticus; species Perodicticus potto. The sequence goes on from CAUYRH010074332.1 coordinate 14,387, forward strand.
CTTGAGAGTGGGACCTTCTTCAATTAATATTTTCTGAGGGATTTAGTTGACCTTCAAACCCTGGACATTCCCAAAGTACCTGTAATGCACCAAGCAAGTTCAGAAAAGACAGACCCTGACAATTGACACTTCATGTCTTATTATTATTTTTTGAGACCCTCAGTAGAGTACAGTGGCATCACAGCTCACAGCAACCTCCAACTCCTGGGCTTAACAGATTCTCTTGCCTCATCCTCCCAAGCAACTGGGACTACAGGTGCCCACCACAATGCCCAGCTATTTTTTGGTTGTAGTTGTCATTGTTGTTTAGCAGAGCCAGGCTGGGCTCAAACCCACCAGCTTCAGTGTATGTGGCTGGCACCGTACTCACTGAGCTATAGGTGCCAAGCCCACCTCACGTATTATTGCCACATATTACTTACTGACTTTCACAAGCTTGGTTTTTCATCATGATAAAACTAGAGAAAGTGATAAGAACTATTGTAACAAATATTCAAATGACTCCAAGTAATGTCTACCCTTATTATTTATTCCTTATGTAGTTATCTCCTGTATTAAATAGGATGACCTATATAATCAATAGGATGTTGTGAAATGACTGTGTGACTTCAAAGGCCACATCATAAAAGACACTGTCGTTCCAGCCTCTTGTTCTTGGGGAAATCTGCTATACATCATGAGGACACTGAAACAGCCTCATGAAATGGTGCATGCGATGAGAACCATCGTAAGTCCTGCAGAAGTAGGCAGGGTAAAAATGTAAACTTTACCTTTCTTTCCAAACCAATTCTACTACCATCCCCAAATAACCACCAGTATTCACTTAACCATTCATATGGGTTGAATTGTGTGCCCCTCCCACCCTCTGCAAATTCATAAGTTAAAGTCCACCTAGCAGTTACCATATTTTGCTGTGTATCTCAATATATATCTTTGCATATAGGAAATAAGCACTAAATATGTTTTTTAATATAGGAAACATGCATGTAGCGAGCTAATTACTTGTGAAATAGCTGCAGTAAGGCTTTGTTTTCTTTGAATTGAAGCTGAAGAAGAAAGGTGCACTGCTATGGTCAACAGCAGATTTAGGATTCAAATGGTCATGAGCTTCCTATTAGAGACATTTATTTAAGTGAAGTTAATGAATTTGGGGGGAGGTCATATAGCTACTCTTACTTTGTCCCAGTACCTTATGTTTTCCTGCTTCTCAAGATTATACACTTCTTAATGTAAAGAAAGACACTAAGTTTTAATAAATCCAAGCATTTACTTTATAAGCTGGTCATCTCTTGAAATCAGAAAGAAACACTCTGCCTGATTTTGAATACCAATCCACACAGTGGGAGACAGTGCAGTGCTAGGGAGTGTCTCTTCACCAGTTAGTTCCTTCGTTCACTCACTCACTCACTCACTCATCACACATGTCATGTGCATTTATTACTGAAGGTGCTGTTCTTAGTGCTATGGAAAAACCAGAGTGATGAAGTGGAAAGAGCATGGTACAAATGAACCTAAGTTCAGTCTCTTATAGCAACCGTCCCCAACCCCTGGGCAGTGGACTGATACCAGTCTGTGGCCTGATAGGAACCCGACTGCACAACAGCAGGTGAGTGAGTGAAGCTTCATCTGTATTTACAGCCACTCCCATCGCTGGCATCACTGCCTGAGCTCCTCCTCCTTTTAGACCAGCTGCAGTATTAGATTCCCACAGGAGCACGAACACTGCAATAAAATGCATGCGAAGGATCCAGGTTGTGGGCTCCTTATGAGAATCTTTTACCTGATGATCTAGGTGGAGATGTGATGAGCTTACACATCTGGAAACCACCAACCCCTGCCCACCTCCCAGATCCTCATGTGTGGAAAGTTGTCTTCCATGAAACTGGCCCCTGGCATCAAAGAGGTTGGGGACTGCCGTCATATAGCATTTGAGGCAACCCAGTAAATAACTTCTGCTTCCCTACCTGACTTTTGAACCTTCTGAGACATAAGATAAAATAGTAGGACAGTGTGTGGGAGCCAGTATGTCAACACTTTTATTGATGGGTTACTACTGTGATGATTTTAGAGAAACTCGCTTTTATCCACGATAAGTTGACATTCTAATTCTGAACTTGAGAATTAGACTCTTACACTAATCACTCCTTGGGGTCTGGGATAGAAGAGAACTCATGCTTTCTGGGCACTGCCAGGCGGGAAGGACTAGGTACCACAACAGAATAATTTCTTACTCTAAAACACCAACAGATGTGTTATATCACCTGCCCCCAGGCACAGTGAATACTAGGATGATGGAGGGCAGAGTGTGTGCTAAGGGCATTTTGACTTCAGGAAGGGAAACTCCAGGAGAGGAGAAGGAGTATTTGGCCCTGGAGCCCAGCAGGGGTGTGGTCATTTCCTACCGGAAGAAGACCTGCTGATTCTTGGGCACCACCCACTTTCATGCTTCTGATGCTGCTTCCATACCAACTACCCTCTCCAGGAAAGTATAGATTTTGTGCAAAGAAGTTTCTGGAATGAGTCAGAATGGTGGATTAGTGAAATCAAAGCCAAAGCCACTGTAAAATCAGTAAATACAAACCCAACAATGAAAATGCAATACTTCTTCTATTTCCATTTTAAACTATCATTAGCCATATTGCCCAGTTCAGCTCATTCTGGTGTCTCTAGTTGAGAGATTTTGAGATGAAATTAAATGACAACACAACAGTAAAGTACAATAATATAGTATAATGACAAAAATATTTCAAATTTAACTCCAAACCCTCTCCCATTATGTATTTCCTAGCAAGAGATTAGAGTTGAACAATTAAATCCCTTTGTAGATTAAAGTTTAAACATACACAGGAATTAACATCTGGAAGCAAATTCTATTTTTTGCATGTATTAAAAATTCAAAGACAATAGTCCCCTCCTCCCTCAATTTCTTGCTCTGGCTGTGTTAGCCAGAGGGTTCTCATTGTCTGTGTCAGCAGTTTCCAAACTTTGTAAGCTCAGGATTTTGTTAAACTCTGAAAAATTGTTGAGAATACCAAAGTACTTATTGAAATTTATTATATTATAAATTAAAAAGAGACATTTAAAAATATTTTTTGATTTAACCAAAACAAAATAAACCCACTACAATTTAACATATCTAACATTATGAAATGAGGTAAGGAGCGAGGCTGGTCAAACTGTATAAAGTATTAGACATGACAAATAAGTTTTAGTGGTCAATTATCACACAGCATAGTAACTATAGTTATAATAATAATGTGTTATATATTTCAAAATTGCGAAAAGAGGAGATTTAAAGTGTTCGCAATACAAAAAAATGTTAAATAGGTGAGGCGATGGATATGTTAATCAACTAGATTTAATCATTCCCTATGGGGCATATATACAGAGCATGCTAAAAAAAGTATACACATTTTAATAAAAGAAAAAAACTATATTAAAATTGTAATACTTGGACAGTGCCTGTGGCTCAAAGGAGTAGGGCACCAGCCCCATATACCAGAGGTGGTGGGTTTAAACCTGGCCCTGGCCAAGAACTGCGACAATAAATAAATAAATAAATAAAATAAAAAATAAACTTGTAATACTTATGGCCAGGCACAGTGCCTTACACATGTAATCCTAGCACTCTGGGAGGATTGCCTGAGCTCAGGAGTTCAAGACCAACCTGAGCAAGAGCAAGAACTCCTCTCTACTAAAAAATAGAAAAAAAATTAGCAGGGTATAGTGGTGGGTACCTGTAGTCCCAACTACTTGGGAGGCTAAGACAGGAGGATCTCTTGAGCCCAGGAGTTTGAAGTTGCTGTGAGCTATGATATCACAGTAGTCTACTCAGGACACAGAGTGAGACTCTGTCTCAAAAAAAAAAGAACTTGTAATACTCAATATATAATAATAATAAAGATGAGCACAAATCATGTTGAACACCTCCTGTAATTGTAGAAGTCAAACACAGCTTGAGTGTTATAAATTTAATACAGTATTTTCCTGTCTTAAAAATAGCACTGGCTCAGCGCCTGTGGCTTAAGCGGCTAAGGCGCCAACCACATACACTTGAGCTGGCGGGTTCGAATCCAGCCTGGGCCCACCAAACAACAATGACAACTGTAACCAAAAAATAGCTAGGCATTGTGGCAGGCACCTGTAGTCCCAGCTACTTGGGAGGCGGAGGCAGGAGAATCGCTTGAGCCCAGGATTTGGAGGTTGTTGTGAGCTGTGATGCCACAGCACTCTATACAAGGTGACAGCTTGAGGCTCTGTCTCAAAAAAAAAAAAAAATAGCACCGTCTGTATAAACACATCACGTTGTGCCCTATAAATATATAGTTATTATTTGTCAATTACAATAAATACACAATGAAAAAAGTCACTTTTTTTTTTACATGTTTGCAAATCTTTTTCATGTTTGGTGTAATAGACAATAGCTGTATTCTGTTTTTGCATTCAATCTGTTGCAATATGTTATTTCAGCTGAAAACTCTGAAGAAAATCTAACCTCACCCAGATATGCTGTTAGTAAAGGGAGGTGTATTTTATACTTGGTTTAGATAATTATGGATTTTCTTCTTCGATATTATGCTGATATTTGGCCAGTGGTAGAGTCTTAAAGGTTACTTGCAATGCTGAATCTGAAATTATACCAGTGAACTTTTCCTACTTTTTACTACATTAAAGTCAATTGAAGTATTTCACATTTTGAAACTATCTCTTACCCATGTATAATGTTGTTAACCTTGGAGATGTTAGGAAATATTTGACTCACTGAGTTAAGCTGATCTCAGCAATGGTGACACATTTCATTATACAATATTGAAAAATCACATTTATTAATATCACCACACATCTCCTCAGAAAGGTCTTTAAGTATTGGGAACTGTCAAGCTCAGGGTAGTGGACATACACTTTTTAAAATTCAAATTTTCACTTGAATGCTTGAATTTTACTATTGGCAACAATTATTGTCAGCTTTTTCTCTTGGAACTGACAGGCTTTCCTTGTTCATTTTGGAGCAAATAGTTGTCAAATACCCAAGTTTACATAATTATCAACTTGGTTCCTTTAAGTAGAAAAGATATTCATTTAAAAACAAAAGGAAAAAAGGATGAATTCAGCTCTTATTCCAAGCAATGGCACAGAGCTTGCCCTCAAAATAATCTTTTAACTTTGGTAAACTGCAAAAGTAATCTGTGCGAATTTCCCATTTTGTCATATAAAATATTAAAATGGCATGTACTTAATGGATGAGACTTAATAAAATTAATACTTTTTATAGTTTCATCAAGGACATTCTTAAGTGAAAGTGGCTTTAAATTTTTTTTGTATGAGTGCAAAAAAAAGTGGTATATCACCACTTTTACTGATGGATTACCAGTGGGATGATTTTGGAGAATGTGGCTTGTATTTGTGATCAAGTTGACAGCCTAATTCTGAACTTGAGAATTAGACTGACTCTTCCACTAACCATTCCCTTGGGGCTGGGATAGAGGAGAACCCAGGCTTTCTGGGCACTCTCAGGAGAGAAGGACTAAGAGCCACAGGAGAATAATTCCTTACTCCAAAACCACCAACAGATGTGTTGTAGCACCTGCCCCGAGGCACAGTGGTGAATTCAGTGACTGCTAGTTGGGTGCTGCTGGAGAGAGAAGGCAATGCCTTTCCCTTGGCCTTCTCAAGGCTCATGGCTGATGTTCCTATAACACAAGACAGGTTCACAGGAGGCAAATATACAAATCGATTTAATATGTTTTACTTTATGTGACATGAGAGCTTTCATAACGAAATGTAGAACTGAAGAAACAGGGACACCTGTGTATTTTTATGCAAAGTTTGAAGAGGAGATGGGTAGTCCTGGAGAATTATGATTGGATAAAAGTTGCATGATCCAACAGTAGTAAAGTGGGGTGACTTAGCACGGCCTGTCCAACTTCTCTGTGTCCTTGTGTCTTCAGAGGTAAGGATGTACCTTTCCTCTAGGTACGGGGTGAGTGTCTGCCTTAGATGAAGGTCAGAGACTCTAAGTTTTATGGCTTGCTTAAGGGAAGGCGGGTGAGAGAAGGTCAGAGAGAACCTCTTCTCTTGTTTCTGCTGTCACCTCAAATGCCAAATGACTACATTCTGGGGCAGTGTGTCCTGAACCCTGATAGTGCCGTGCCTTGATTTGTGCTAAGGGCCAGGAGTTTACCTACCCTTGCTTTTGCACATCAGTGCAAGTGTCAACCACCACAACAAAAATACCATGGTACTGCTATTATGAAAATAGTTTTGATCTGTCAGATCCCTCAGAGGGGTCTGGGGCCCCTTTAATTGCTTCTGCGCCATACTTTGAGGACTGTGTTCTGGTGAGATACTTAGTTTGTTTCTATCTGGAATCATTACTTTTGCCGAGCCTGCTTAGGAAAATCTGTGCCTGTGTAGGTCAAGGGCATAATGGAGCACCTGACCCAGAGGCCACCCTCACCTGCTGGTGCCCCACACTTTTTCTGAGGCCTGCAGGGCCAGTGCTGGCTCAAGGCACCAGGCGACATCATCTGTGGAGGATGCTTGGGCAAACTATATTTGGCTGGAGCCCTTGTTCTTTTTGGTGGCCATGTCGTCCTATGTCTTTGGTAATCCTTGCACTACCTTGTTCTTTTGATGCAGCCTGTGTCCCTTCTCAGCTTCTGGCACTGAATGAGCAGCCCTGCTTCTCTGTAAGCAGGCAGTGGCCTGTGGACAAAGCAGGCTTAAGCTACAGTCACTTAACCAAGGTCAAAACATTGCGTAGCCTAAGGCTCAAAGCTTGTGCCCAGGCTGCAGCAGTTAAAATCCAACCACTCAACTGTACTAACCATTGTGTATGATGAGGCTCTAGATATAGTGGTTCTCAACCTTCCTAATGCCGCAACCCTTTAATGCATTTCCTCATGTTATGTGACCCCCAACCATAACATTATTTTCATTGCTAGTTCATAACTGTTATTTTGCTACTGTTATGAATCGTAATGTAAATATCTGATATGCAGGATGTATTTTCATTGTTACAAAGGAGTCGCGACCCATAGGTTGAGAACCACCGCCTAGAACTTCCAAGGTTAAAACACCTGCTCATACACTAAAACCCAAGGCTCAAAGCCACTCCTCTGGGCTTCCTCTATATACATACACCCTATATATATTTTAGTCCCCTAAAATTTTACTTGTGGTTTCTTTCCCAAGATAACTGATGTGCTGTGCCAGATATTTGTGGGTTTGGGGTTATATCCCCATGCTATAATCCCCCATGTCTTTGGCCACAGGCACTGGGGCTACTCCCAAAAGACTTAGGGTGATAGAGGAAGAGGAGAACTTATGTTCCATGCCCAAGAGGAGTGGAAGGGAGAGGAAGAGAAGGGAAGAGGAAAGCACCGTCCAGATTGTCCTTCCAGACTAAACTGTTACAGAGATGGTCCATGGCCTGGGGAGCAGGGAGCAAGGGAACTGGGAGAGGCCTGGACTGTGGGGACCATGATGGGCTTTCCTTCCATCATGAGAGGATCAGACGTATCATCTTGCAAACAAGATCACAGCTCAGCTTCTTACCGGCTGGGTATTATTTTCATATCTATGTATTATAGTTTCAAAATGGAAACTAGTGTCTACATGGAATGGCCGTTTTGTGGATTAGAGATAATATATGTCAAGCTACTGACACGGTGGAACACAGTAGGCCCCTAATGAATACAGTCTCTTACTGTGGTGCTGTCACAGCCCTGAGGGGAGCAAGACATACGGGCAGGTGTGCCCCAGGACAGGTGCTCACTTTGAGGGCCGCAGTGAGAGGAGCAGCCCCGTGCTCTAAATACCCAGAGAAGGGAAATTTAACCCTAACTCGGACTGGGGGGCTGGGGTAGGGGAGGGGCAGATATTGTGGATGGTTTTAGGAGAAAGATGGCTTTGGACCTGACTTTTAAATTTTAATTTTATGAGGGCATCTCCCTTCATCCAATGAGCAAGTTCATTCACTGTTGGAGAGGCCCTTGGCCAGCAGAGATTTAAAATATAAACAACAGAATTATTGAATCTGTAGGCTTCATTGGGAAAACTAATTTTCTCTCTCTCTCACACACACACATACACACACATAGACCTGTGGTCTCAATATTTTTGTCCCTGCCAAATTCATGTGTTGAAATCCTAACCCCCAAGGCTTGGTATTAGATGGTATTAGGGGGTGGAGTCTTTGGAAAGTGATGAGGTCATGAGGGCAGAGCCCACATGAGTGGGATTAGTGCCTTTACAAAAGGAACCTCAGAGAGTTACCTTCCGCTTTACCCCAGGAGGACACAGAGAGAAGAGACCATCCATCCACGGACCAGGATGTGGGTTCTCACCAGGCACTGAATCTGCTGGCTCCTTGATCTAGAACTTCCCAGTCTCTGTGAGAAATAAATTTCTGAGCCACCCCGTGTGTGGTATTTGGTAAAGCTGCCTGAGTTAAGACACACACACACACACACACCCAAGTGTATGCACAGCACAGACAACAGAATTACCCAAAGTGCTGTGTCTCTGAGAGACAGAGACAGAGAGAAAGAGAGGCAAAGAGATAGTTTTCCCAATGAGGCCTACAGATTTAGGAATTCTATTGTTGATATTTTATAATATTTGCAGTATTTGCAGACACAAGAATAATCCAAGACTCTGTGTCTCTGTTTGGCGTACCTACATGCTGGGCTTGGCAGGAGATTTAGGGGGCACAGTGTGTCGGGGCTCATCTGACATGCTCTCCCGGAAGCTGGAAGCCTTAATGACCAGAACAAAGAAGAAAGAGAAGGGAGAAATGTTTGGGAGCTGGGTTATTTAAGGCTTATGGTAAGAGAGCAAAGCAGTGAATGTGGTCAGAATAAAGAGGACTATTTTCGGAGGTTCCTCTGGAGAAGTTTGGTACTATAGAGACACCTAAGTTACACTGAAGAATTCAGATAACTAGGGCTACAGGGAGAAGGTGTTTTGGAAACAAGCCATTTCCTAGCTCTGTACAGCCATTTCCGTCCCATTGGAATATTCCCTCTTACATCCAAGATCTTTAAAATCATAGCCTTATCCCAATTTCTCTGACCACGTAGAAAGTTTGCCAGTGATGGAGGACCCATTTCTTGTAAGGAGAAAAAGAGACCACAACATGATATTTCAGGGATTCACAACTTAAGTTTGAGAAGGAACATGTTTTCAAGTAGGTAAACTAAAGTTGGAAAGTCAATACTATTTCATAATTTACAGTTATGCCTACTTTGTGAGTACTTCAATTTGTGTAGAGAAGTTCAGTGTAAGAAATAAATGATTTCCTGGCCTACAGAATGGGTAGAAATATGTTTAGTGGCCTTTAATGTCATCGTTTTAGATTTCTCAAAAATCCAGACAAAAGTAAATTGCATAGTCTAGACTCAGCAAACTGGACAGTAGTCTGTGCGATATACAATTAAGCTTGTGACCGGGACTCATCCACGGAACGGGAAAAGCATCCCTGTGCTGTAAGAAAGGAGCCTTCTCTCCCCAGCCTGGCAATGCTCCCCCTCCAAGGCCTGCAGCGTTTAACAGCAATGTCTGTTTATTGACCATCATAAGCATAAGTCTCACTGAAGCACGAATAAATAAATTAGTATCTTGAAAGTATATAACAGGAAAAGGAAGTAGAAAATAGCTGCAAGATCCGGAGTGCTCTAAAGTGCAGTGGTTTGGATAATGCAAGCGTTGAATCAGATCTGCCCCGGTCCCTGGTGTTCCCCTAAAAATAATATGGGCCATTTGTACGGATGCCAATTCTACTGACCCACTGGTGTTTGGGAAGGAGGTTATGGGGAGTGATTTCCACCACTCATTTTGATAATCCTCCTACATGGTGGGAGTGGAAGTTCACAGAGAATTGGCTGGGGTGTGAGTTATCTCCTGTGGCCCCAGAATAGAGCAAGGCCAACAACCCACCTGGGGCCTCGCTTGTCTTCCAAGAAGGGCTGCTCTCAGAGGCTCTTGGGTGGGACCATAAATCTGCCAAACTCAGGTTCACTGTAGTCTTCCCCTATAACGGAGTATGTGACTGGACTGACCCCGTTGGTGGACTCTTTTTCCCCACCTCTGATTTGGCACTGTGTGTTTTTGTAAGAATGCTACAAAAAGCATTGAAGCTACTTGACTCTTTCCTCTCCAACTGTGGGAGAGTGTAAATTTCTATGCCTTGTTCTAAATGCTACCTGCCTGAGTGCCCACCATGGGTGTTCCATTGAGGTCTAAAGGGGGTTTGTATCCCACAAAATGTACATTTTCTTATTCAATGGTGCATAGGCTCATCATCCTTCCTATTTGGTTGCAAATTGGTCTGTTTAATTAATTATCCTTTTTTTATCCCTATTTTCCCCTCTTACCTCCAAGGCCCCTCCTATCACAGATTGGCAAACATTCTGCCCTGAGACAGAGACCATGTTGACAGCAACATGGCTAATTGGGTGTCTGGGACAGCGTCATTTCCATACACTGATTTCCTCACACTCCAGCAGTTACACAAGCAGCAAATTGGCAATTAAAGCAACCACACAATCCTGTAGCTGACACTGTGTTCTATTTATTTTCATTATTCAGATATGCTGCCAGAGCTTGCAAGAAGGCGACCAGGTTAGCTTGGTCCAATTGGCCTACACAAATGGAGCCGAGCTTCTGAAGCCTCACCTTCAGACGGTGTCAGGCGTGGAAGGCATGGTGGAGGCTGCCATCAGGAGCGATTGCTGGAGCTACCTCCTTGTTGGCAGGCACTTTCTTCTTATACTGTGAGATGTCCAGATTCTCCCACAAGTACAGTTGGCAAAAAGTGTGATCAGGAAAGGCTTCCTGCAAGAGGGCCGGAATGTGGAAAAGCAATGTCCCTGACCTAGCAAAGACCAGTTTTCCTGGGAGCTTTTGCTGGTGCAATAAACCACAGGCTCATTTTCCCTCATGGGCAGAGGGCCAGCCTGACAGATGGGCAGGCAGGTGGGCAGCTGCCCAGAGATGGAGACTTGTATCTGGAGGGCTGTGCTGGGGAAGGGCAGGCTGCCCAGGTATTTAACCTGAGCTCTTCTGCAAAAGTTAGAGGCGGCATGGCTGAAGTAGCTGGTAGCTAACCAAACATGTTAATAAAGAGGCTTGGAGGCATTATGATTTGGGGTTTGACCTTGCTTAATTCCAAGGGGTGGCAGGCATTGCCGTAAAGTGACTGCGATGTTCATCATGACTCTGGTCTTTGTTAGGAGTGGATGTCATAGTCTAGTCCCAGGGCCTGGTTGAGGCTGGCCAAGATCAAGGACGAGTGTGAACTAGAGTGCCTTCAAAGCAGGTTAGTGTCCTGTGGACGAACTAAGAAGGAGGATCAGATTCATTTCATGGTAGGTGTTGTCTGGAGGGCAAGGACTGAAGAGCATGGGTTTGTTTCATAGAGGAGATGGGGGGCCTAGACCTTCAGCTCAAATGGCTTTCTGGCCAGTTGGGTTAAAGGAAGGGTGTTTGGAGGAGCAGAGTGTGACGCTGGAGCGTGTGCAGAAAGTGAGGAAGGAGGTGCCGCCCGGTCATGCGGGCTTCCCAGCTCCCAGGCTGAGATAGCTGCAACCCTCTGAGGCTACACCCTGAGAGGAGGCTCTTGCCTGGTTTTTCAGGCCTGACCCCGTGAAAGAGCAGAGAGATGACATGCGTCTCTCAGAACCAGCCTGTCCTGTCAGGTTTGGTTTCTGGAGTGGAGAGAAGTCTACCAGATGTCAGAGTGGAATCCAGGTCTCCTGTGGCCTCCTGTGCTTGTCTGACCTCGGGAAGGAGCCTCAATCCTTCTTTGCTTATTCTGGGCTACGGCCACACACCTGGCATAGGGGTGCTGGGCACTGACTGTTGTGTTCCTGGCTTCTGGGATGCTGGGCAACAGGCAGAAAGAGCTCTGTTTTAACATCCGGGTATGTGCTTCTTCCCAGAGCAGGGGAATGGGGTAAATGATGAAGGAAATGTACCTTGGGGATTTACTTCGTGCTAAAAAATATCACTTGGCACTGAATAAGATACGCAGGAATTTACCAGCAGCTGATTTGAAGTGGGTAACAGGGATGTACATTCATTAACAAATTGATGAATTAGGCAAATACATTAGACCCCCACTCTGAGGCATTGTGCTAAGCATTAGGGATATAGCAATTTTTTTTCAAAGCCAAAATTCCTGACCTTGTGGAGCTTACACAATAAAAGGATAGACTGAAAACAAACAAACAAACAAACAAAATTAGGTTAAGTAATGAAAGCACAGCAGATGAGTCTGGGGTTCTACAGCCAGACTCCTGGTGATTAAATCTTGGGCAAGCTACTTAACTTCTCTGTGGCTCAGTTTCCTCATCTGTGAAATGGGACAATAGTGGACCCACTCTGCTTTGCTGCCTTGAAGGTTACATAAGACAGCGTATGTAAAGCTCTTAGAACAGGCCCAGCACGTAATGAGCCTTCTAGAAGGGTGTGCTAGGTTTCCTTCATGGTACATGGTGGTAAGTTCTCTAAAGAGAAATGAAAGGACAAAAGTGGGGGAGGGGAGGGGATGGTTGAAGATTCAGATGGAGCCATCAGGGAAGGTCTCCTTGAAAGTAGCACACTGGAGAAAAGCCTGAGGTGGTCTGAAACTTGAGTATGCCCAGGGGAAGAGCCCACCAGCTAGAGGAAGGTGCAAAGCTAACTGTTCTTGCTCAGAGGTCATTAAGCATTTTGAAAAATCCAGCTAGGGACCAATATGGCTGCAGAGGGAGATGGGAGAGTGTGAAATAAAGAGGATGATGGAGAAGAGTCTTAGAGAACCTTGTAGGTCACTGTAAAGGTAAATGTCTGGCAAGATCTGACCTCAATAATTTGCTTGCTTTCTTGGCAGAGGTGATGACCTGGAGGCTATTGTGGACAATATTTCTGGGATTTTAGATTCCGAGTCCTGGGGATATAATTAAAAATTTCTCCTCTATAGCTTTAACAGTTGGGATGGATGGGATAAGTCCTTGAGTTTCTTACTGACTTTACTCTTTTTCTGTGAAAAAACAATAATTTAATGTCAGTAAGGGGGAAACGATGGAGGAAAAGAATTACCCATGATTCTGTTGCCTCAGGAAAACAACTTTTGATTTTTACCATAAAACAAGGGTGATAATATCTCCTAGCAAAGTTGTAAAAAATGGAATCAATATTGTTTGACAATGAATGGGGGGGGTAGAGGTTGGAACTGATAACACCCCCTCATATCTACATGTGCCATGGCCAGAGTCTGGGCAGCTGAGGAGCCTGAGGGAAGCTCCAGCTTGTGCTGCTGCTGGTCTGAACTGGGGGCCAACCACGGAGACGGGAGATGGGGAAAGGACTGGAGAAATCTTACAAGGGTAAGGCTTTGTGACTTGGCAAACGGTTGCTTAAAAGAGGGTGAGAAAAGAAGTCGAAAAAAACACCTAGGTTTTGGTTAGGGGCAGTTGGGAAATAGTAAATTTGTAACAGAAACAGGAAAATCAGGAAAAATAACACTGATTTGTGGGGAGTCCATTTCAGGCATGCAGAGTTCAAGAGACTGTAGCTAATGTTTCCTGACTCTGGGGCACAGTGGAATCCCCTAAGTTGTTAAAAAGTTTAGATGCTTGGGCCCCACTCAGACCTACTAAATCAATATTTCTGGGTAGAGCCAGGGGGTCTGGTATTTTGCTACAATGATTGCAATGTCCAGTCAGGGGTGAAAACCTCTGCATTGGAGGAAAATTCAGGTATTGATGCTCCTGAGAAATTTAAGGGCTAGAGAGGAACATGTTGGAGTTGGTTGCACAGAAGTGAGAGTTGAAGTCACTGGACAAGAAGGTTTAGGGAGAATAAATAATAAATAAGAGAGGCCTGCCATTGTCTCAAAGAAAATTGGAGCAAATAGTATGAACAGGTCCCCACAAATCCTTCAACAATCAGGGGAAACTGCTCAAAATCTTTGCAAGAGTCACAAAAGGAATAAAGGGAGAGAGTTGGGACATCTGGATTTTCCTCGAGGTTGACACTAACTAGTGGTATGATGTTAGCAGATATGAATTGAGCACTTATTATGTGCCAGGCATCGTCCTAGGGACGGGGGATAGATGTGAACAAGACTTGACACAGGTTCTTGCCCTCCTTGAGCCTTCATTTTAGTTAATGTGATTGGATTGAGTTGACCCTCAGACTCCTTTTTGCATGTCAAGAGTGGGGAAGTGTAACTCTTCAGCCTTCCCAGACAGAGTGGCAATAGGAATAAGACTGACTGTGTGCATTGCTTTGCCCTTCCAGGACCATTGTACCCTTCTCTGCACCCTTCTCTGCATCACTAGGCCCTCTTTCCACTGGCTTCTGGGTTGCTTTGACCAGTAGTATGTGGGCATTGCTAGGAATGGAAATGGCGGAAGGAGACAGAGGGGGCAAGCATTTATTCCTTCAGCTCTGTCCCTGCCAAGTCATGAGGATCTTTTTGATCCCCCTACTGAAGGCCACCACTCCTGGGAGGTGGCCTTTGTCACTTCCTTCTTCCTCCTTTAGGTCTTAGAGTGATATAGCACTGGCCCTTGTTGGTTTCCATAAACTCTGCCCCCATCTTTGTAAACAGTCTCTTTGCTAAATTCTTCCAGTGTTCCACTTGGAGTGAGCCATATTCTTCCTTCTGTGCCTCTGAACACTAAACCATTTTTTAAAGTAATGGTAGTGTTGCTGGAATAACTGAAAACTCACTGAAATCCTTCAACAACAGATGACTAAGAAAGCTTCTTGCTTTGTGGTCCTTCACCAGATGCAGGGTTGAGGGGACAGTTTCTAAACTTCCACACCCATACATTTTGGGAACCGTGGATGCTGACTATGAAAATAATGCTCTTGGAAGCCTTTCAGCAGGGTTTGGGGGTCGGAAGGACATAAATGTTCATTTTATGCTCTCAGAAGGGACTTTTTCTATCATTTCCAGATAGTGAAAAATCTGGATGGAGACAGCATCAAGGTAGAATGAGTACCAGGAAGAGATGCATATTCCTAAAAGCATGAGAAATATACCCCAATCACCCTGACGTAAGAGGGGAAGAGGTTGCTTGCAGAAAGGCATGTGGCTGCCAGGAGCTCAGAGGATGATCAAAGCTGTCCCCTGAAAGAGTGAAAAGCAAACACCAGCACCACAGAGAGGCCATTTGAAATGTTGTCTTGGAGACACTCTACTGAAATCTGTAAGTTAGTGTTGCATAACCACTGACACGTGGTTCTCTGTGCTGACATCGGCCACACCTCACAAACACCCTAAATGGGTTGGAGAGTCCTGTGGGTCAACAAGGCAACAGGTGCTGGCAATTGTACAAGTCGGCTGCTTCTAACACGGACTAGGGATGAAGCCATTGAAC
This sequence comes from Perodicticus potto, assembly GCA_963574655.1. Classification (NCBI taxonomy): domain Eukaryota; kingdom Metazoa; phylum Chordata; class Mammalia; order Primates; family Lorisidae; genus Perodicticus; species Perodicticus potto. The sequence goes on from CAUYRH010074332.1 coordinate 29,761, forward strand.
AAATGTCAGATGAGATCCCAGGTTGCTTTTTCTCCTTTCCCAGGAGCAGATCAGGAGAAGCTCAGGAAATGGACAGCCAGTCCATCTTGGTTTGCTCAGACCATCGTGCTTCCCAGGAACCCCTCAGTCCTGGGAAAGCCAGGCTGGTTGGTCACCAAGAGGCACGATATCAGTGGCTGTGTATTGGCTGCTCTTACATATGCAGATTTGATTGCCGCTTTGTTTTCTTTATGGTGATGTGTGACTGAATGACTCACTCTCCTTCTTAGTGTATTTTCACAGCGCAGGCGGAGGTTTTCTCGTGACAAATTTTAATCTTGTATTTAGACAACTCCATGACAAGAAAGCATAATTTATCTTCCTATGCAGAATTTAATAAAATACTCTTTAAAAATTGATAAAACTCATGGATATCCAACCCAACTTTTAAATTGTTATTATGGAGAATTCTCTTCACAGGTTGGTATCACTTCTTGCTTGTTTACTGGGTCTTTATACATGTCGATCAAAAAGTCTTGCTAATATACTCTTTGCTCCTAAGAATCCTTTTCAATTCCAAAGTAAATTGCACATCAAAATCAATGAACTTTTTTGTTCCTTTTGCTTAGTTTTGTAGTTACAGTTACAGTGGAATTGGGTTTGACTTTCCTCATGGGGGGAAAAAAACCAAGAAAACCAAAATATCCTGGAATATGATGATTGTGGTGATGATGGATAAGAGCTTTTATGTGAATTGTAGGGAGAAGTTCCTTTCTACCTGCAGAAGAGAAGCACTTTTGCTCTTATCTCTGTGCATCTCAACCTTGGCCCTACCATCCAAGATTCTGATGTGAGTGGTCTGGGGGTTGCCAGAGCTACTCCCCACCACATCACCCTCTGAGCAACTTCTTTTTTTTAAAATTTATTCATTTTTTTGTTGTTGCAGTTTGGCCAGGGCTGGGCTCGAACTCACCACCCTTGGTATATGGGACCAGCACCCTACTCACTGAGCCACAGGCACCACCCTGAGCAACTTCTAATGAGAAGCCCAGATTGGAAACTTCTGCTCTGGTCATCTGGTTCCATGACTGTGTATCCTCCTCCTTCTTATCTCCACCTGGTCATTTAAGCTCAGCTTCTCCTTGGAAACTTCCTCCTCGGCCAGAGGACTCTCTTCTGCCATCACAGTGCCGTCCACTTTATACCAAATGACTTTATATCCACTCAGTGCATTTTCATCCATTTTTGTTGTTTTTCCTGGTAGTGTCCATTTCCTCTTTCTATGTGGGAAGTGAACTCCACTGTTAGGTCTGTCTGGTTGTTTCCTGGCCCCAGATTCCCAGTGTCAAGACTGAGTCCTGGGACCAAGTCCAGCTGATGACTGTGTGATAATAGATATAGAACAATCCCACATAAACAGTTTATTACAGGAAAAAGAAAGAAGCTATGAGACCTGAAAGGGAAGAAGGAAGCTACACAAAGTGACCCAAAGTGAAAATATTCCAGAGAAAGAAGGGGTCAGTCTCCACGAGTGGAGAAAGACCTGGAAGTCTGAACACACCCTGCCTTTCATCTGTTCACTAGTTTGCCCCATCTTTCTGCTGACAGGATTGGCTGTCATTTCTTGCCTTTGAGGTGATTGGCGGATTGGAGTTACATAACAGATTACATAATGAGCTACATAACAGGTTGGTTATATAATAGCTTGCCTTTCTTTACATGCTTTTGATGGGAGTCGCTTACCAAAGCTCCACTCATGCTATGCTAATTAGATATTAATGAGCTCTAGGTCAGTTAAAGGTCATTAGGAACCCTGTACTGTGTATGTTCCCATTAGGGAACAATTCCCTGATGCAATTTGGTTCCTAGCTAAAATTTGGTTCCCGCTCTCCACTCTTAGCCATTTCTTTGCCACCTGTTTGTCCTCTGCCAAACCTAACAAGTTTGCATAAGTTTGATGAAGTCCTAGGAACATAAAATCACTAGGTTGGACATGGAGCTTTTAGTAGACTAATAAAAAGACATAGTGAGAGCTCAGAATTCATCTGCTCTCCATTGGTGGTGGTGGTGATGGTGATGACAGTGGCAGCTGGTGAAGACCACTGTAGCAGTGTCTAGGCAACAGTTCTGACACAGGAGTGGCCCAGCAAGATTGCTTCTCAACATGCCTTTGTCAAGGGTAGCCTCTCTTAGTTCTGTTATGAGTGTTCTGCTGTTCTGCTGATTCTTTGAACTACCCAGTAATCTTCTTAAGAATTACCTTTTTGTTGAAAATCATCAGAGTAGTTTCTATTGACTGATACCCTATTCTATAGAATGATCAGCTTCTCAAGGGTAGGAATCATGTCTTTATTCTTTATTTCCCCCAAGCCGTGATACGTGATATGTTTACACACAATAAATGTTGAACCCAAGTGAAAAAGGTTTAATCTAAAATTTAAAAATCTCTAAGAAATCATCTGTGAGACTTTCTATACATCAAATATAATGTTTCCCAATGGTGCATAATATATCTTCCATTTTACAATATACCACTCTGTCTTTCAGGATCCAATTAGACTGCTAATACAGTGTTTTTGGATGTGGCTCTTTTTTTTAAAGGGGTTTAAAAAAAACAATTTTGAAATTTGATGTCATCTACCCTTAGAGCAAGCCAAATATTCCTGGGTTTTAATAGGTACTGAGCTATATACAAATTCTTTCCAAGCCCCATGCACACCCTCTCTCTCCTCTACTTATCTCCCTCTCCTGCTCTCTCCATCTCACCCCTCCTCTCCCCACCCCAGTTGCTTTGTCAGATTGCTGACTTTGCAGCAGCCACCCAGTGTCCCTGGAGGCACAACATCCTGCTAGACAGCTCACTCGCTCCAGGATGCACTGAGGCTAGACATCTGCCATCACCATTGATATCAGGTTTCATTTATGCCCTGGGGACTCAGAGTACACATGAAGTCAATAAAAAGTTCTCGCACCAGGAATGAGGAGAAGCTGGGGATGTAAATGTATCCCTGCTCTTAAGGGTATTTCTCTACCAGACAATGTCCATCTTTCTCTTTCTCCATTGCCTTTTAGTTCCAATTTAGATGGTGTAAAATAGGGATTCGTTGGTAGAGTGAAAGAAAAAGAAGAGTGGAGATAGGGTGGGGAGGAGAGAGGAGTAATGAAGATGGAAAATAGCAAGAAGGAAGTAACAGTTTTGGATGTCAACCAGCTTAGAACTTGTGACCTGAAGGGAGAAGCCGGCAGCCACTGGGAGGTGCTCTGGAAGAAAGGGAGCAAATGCAAGAATCTTGCAGAGAATTCTCTGATGAGCAAACCATAGTTTCCCTATTCTATTTGATTTTCTTCTTATCTTTTTCCAATTTCAAGCAAGTGCTACCAATGACTTGGATACATTATTATGCTATCAGCCAGTGAAAAAGTTATGCTCCCATTCTAGGCATTGATCTCTGCCTAAAGCTGGGTAGAGATTTCTCAAATCCTCATTCAGAGAAGCAGCTGTCTTGGGCTGGGTGAAAAAGAATCTCTCCTACTCCTAAATCTTGGTATAAAAATGACTAACTATCAGAGCTGACAGGCCATAAAATCATTTAATCCAACGCTTCATTTTATAGATACAAACATTTTGAGTGCACAGCTGTTTGACAGAAAAGCCCAGAATAAGGACTTTTCTACTGAGTCATGACAAGAGGGGCAAAGAGGATGAAGTTGAAAAGGAAGAGAAAATGATTAGGTTGGGGAAGCTCGCGTTAATAATTCATTTTGTATTTGTGTTGTTCAGAATTCGAGAATGCTTTTTGATAAATTATTCATGGTGGAAGGTAAAGAAAACATCAGACTCTGTAGTACATCTGATCTGACCCTCTTGAGAGGAAGCATTTCCTGGGTCCAGCAGAGCATAATGAAATTAGCCCATCAGGGGTCTTTGAATATGTTCAGTATCTTCCCTGGCCATCCTGAAATACCCTAGAAAATAAGGACAACTTCTTCCTCAAGGGACTATTATGCATCCACTTGTGTAATAATCGCAAAGAAACGTCTGCTTCTTCCAGTTAGCTGATGACATCTCTGAGAACCTGCCTAGAGGAATGTGAAATGCTGGACAAATCACACAGTCAAGAGTCATCCCTGAAGACAGTGCTCTCTGAGCACCTGGTACACTCCCTTATTATTAGCAGGTACCGACAAAAAATGAATCAATGAGATGTGAATGTTGTCAGTCAATGAATGAAAGCTAGTGGCTACTTTCAGTGTATATAAGGGAAATTTCCCAGCATATGGAGCGAGAATATCCAAACATTAAACACATATTTTGACTTCTTTTTGTTCTGAGGCTGTTAGTCTTAGAGGACTGTGCACTGTGTTTGAGACAGAAGAGAGTCAACTCCAAGTTCTAGCAGATTAAAATTGTGTGTGTAGCCCCTCCCTACTTGGGTAAGGTTAGGAGTTCATCACACGGCTTTGTATCAGGAATGCGGATTAAACTCTTGAAAGCAAATTGTAAGTGTCTTAAGAAATAGATATGTTAATGAAAGAGTACAAATGGCTTAACCCAGGTGGCTGATTGGGTGTAATGTCTTGAAAAGATGTGAATATTTCTTCCTTCTGACTTTTATGAAATTTACCTTTTAGATGGTCCAAACTCAAGAATTCCAGAAGTCCAAATCCTATTTGTAGATTTCTGCTTAAATAGATGCCCACAGACCTGGAATAAAAGAATTCAACAGTATCTTGGGGCTGAGTGAATTATACATAATATGTATTTACAAATGAATAGACAAATTTCTATATATAATAATATTGCTATGCTAGCAGGGTTTCTTTCTTTAAAAGGTAAAATGGAAAATAGGCAAAGTAAGGGAGTACAGTTTCTGAGCTGGAGCTATAGTTGTATTTTATTTGTAGGTCTGAGCAACAAATGGAAGTAGCATTTTAGCTACTTCAGTTTGGCATCTGCGCCTAACCCCCTTCCCCCTCCCCCACATCTCAGCCTCCTGCCTTATTGCTCCAACCAAATCAATGACTTTGTGAACACTGGTTTGGAATTTGGCCAAGAATATCTGAAAATGCTGTCTCACGTTGCCTGAATCTATAAGGAGGAAATTTTTCAGACGATTGATGCTCTTTAGGGCAGAACATTAAATTGATCCTTTGGCAAGGAATCCTTCATGGAACTTAACACAACAATTCCCATAAATATCAACGTGATAATCAGCCAGAAGTAGGACTCACCTATTTCTCAGAACTAGATATGAAGGATATATGTGTACATATTTTGTGTAGTTGTTATGTTTAATATGTGCGTATCTTGACGTGCTCAAACCCACCATGGCATAAATCACACTAATGAAACTGTTTTGTCAAGCGTGCAGTGCTCCTGATGAAATGCTTCCATTAAAGACTTTGTTTTTGAGTACTTACCTTTCAAATAAAATTATCCTCTGGGCTGACATTTCTTCCTCTCATTTTCCCATCTAAGTGGAATTCTCTCCTGAACAAAAAGTTCTATTTTAGCCCCTTCTGTGACATTGCTATATTTTAATGATTTAAGCTTACAGAAAATGTATTTGAAACTACTACTTTCTTACTATGAACTGAAAACATTTCTAAAACTTTTCTTTCCCCAGGATGACATTGTTTGTATTTATCTGTTCCCTCACTCAATAAATATTTATTGAGTGGCTTCTTTGTCCCAGATCCAGGTCATAGGCCCTGGGTGCTCACTAGGGATCACAGTAGACATGGTACCAGGTGTCTGATAAAGAAAAATAAAATACAGTGGTTTGATCGGTGATAGGAGCATTGGGTAAGGAAGGCATTTCAGACAGGCCTTTGTGATGACACATTTGACAGGTGACCGGAATGAGGTAAGGAATGAGCTAAGCAGGTGTCTGAGGGGCGAAGGCTCCAGGGAGACCCAACATGGGCAAAGACTTCCAGGAGAGAACATGATGGGCATTTCTTAATAAAGTGCGTGTGGTTTACTCTTTCCTCTTGAGAATGCCTTTTCAAAATAACTCTCTCGGGTATTGAACACATGGAATTGAATTGCTTCCTGATTTTGAGTTCCTGTTCCGTTGACCATTAATTTTGGTAAGCGTGGTGTTCCAGGGCTCGAGAAATGGATATCCCAAATTTGGAGACGGAAGTGGTAGTTGGGAATGTTGGCATCGTCTTGCCCTGAGTAAGTTTGTAACTGAAACAAAAAGATGAATAATTAATAGCTACAATTATAGGCCTTTATACCTTTATGTACCTATGTTACAGCAATCCTATGAAGAGGTTTTAAAAATGTTTCATGTGGGCTTGGCGCCCATAGCTCAGTGGGGAGGGTGCCAGCCCCATACACCAGGGCTGGCAATTCAAACACAGCCCAGGCCTGCTAAACAACAGTCATGACAATAACAAAACAATACTTGGGTGTTATGGCAGGTACCTATAGTCCCAGCTACTTGGAAGGCTGAGGCAAGAGAATTGCCTAAGCCCAAGAGTTTGAGGTTGTTGCGAGCTATCACACCACAGCACTCTACCGAGGGTGACATAGTAAGACTCTGTCTCAAAAAAAAAAAAAAAAAAAAAAAGAAGAAGAAAAAGGAAATGTTTCATGTGAAAATACTTAAAATAACACTTTTCTCCAATTACTGTCAAGCATTTAAAGACCTGGCTTGTGAAACTGCTTCGCAGGGTTTGGGGAAAGACTGTGTTCTTCCCCCACCACCAATGGGTGATCTAGTTGTTCATTTGACTCAGCAGCTTTGTGAGTGTGTTTGTGAACTAAATGGAAGGCAACGTCATGGAGTGCTTTTGGCAGTTGGGATTGTACAGGCTGCAGGCAGCCGTCTATGCAGATTTGCTGGACGAATTCTCATTGTTTTAATCGCCAAGGTCACGTACACACAGAGGGAATAGCTGGCTGCTGTGTGACTGAATCAAGTGGTTGGTTTGGTCACATCTCCATTTTAACTCTGATGGCACATGCAGCAGCTGAACCAACTCAACGATGGTCCTCTGGGGCAGCTGCCAGGTTCCTGTCCTCATCACCACATCACTCTTTCCCCTTCCTTAAAGATGTTGGCTCTGGCCCACTCTGTCCCATACTATTCTGACTGAATTCTTAAGGATTTCAATACCTATGTGCCCTCAAACCACCTTAACTTTCACTTTCTAGCGACCTTAGCCACCTCCCTCTCAGCCCCCACTTCTTGCTGTCATTTGGTAACTACTGACTCTGCATCTCGCTCACCTCCTCCCTTTATAACTCTTCTCTATTCGCTGATTGTCAACATCAGAGAACAATCAACAACCTCCCTATCCACAAAGGTCCTACCATCATCTCACGACCCCTCACTTCTCTCATGTCCTTACTTTGCTCCTTTCAGGGTCCATCATTAAAATCACGTCCTTGCCTCCGTCTTCAGTTCCCTTTCCCCTGCCTTGAGTAGAAACCTTTCTTTGGTTTCCTGGACACAGATGGAGAACCCACAGTGATGTGGACTGGTCTCACTCTAACACCACATTCACTGACATCAAATCAGCCCATGAGTGCTGCTTGGCAATCGTGCCGTTTCCCAAGGTCATGAGCTTCTCGCTGTCCAGTGGACAGTTTCATCCTTTCTCCTCTCTTCTCAGACCTCCAAATCTCAGCTGATGACCTTCTTCCTATTCTCCTGAAGAGGTTGACTAATCGGCAGAGAACAGTCAGAAGCTCCCATGCCACACCTGTGTCTATACCTGTGTAATCTTACTTCTCTCCGCTTATCAGACACAAACTATGAAATCCCATCCAATGGTGTCTGCTCTGGATATTGCCCCAGCAATTTAAAACCCTCTCTAATACATGGGCAGTTCTCTGGGCCATACCTGTCAGCATATGTGCTGTCCTTCTTTCTTTCTTTTTTTTTTTTTTAAAAAGAAGGAACTGTTGATCCCATTTCATCTCCCAGCTATTGCCTCATTTCTCTCCTTCCCTAAAGAGAAGCTAAATTTCTTGAATGTTTTGTCTCTCTCCAATTTTTCTCTTCCCATTGAACGGACCTCAGTCAGGTTTTTCACCCCTAGGATGGTACACAAATGACTCCTACCAAGATCATCGATAACATCACCATTGCTAAGTCCAGTGGTCCTTTCTTGGTAGTTGCATTTAACACAGTTGCTTTTTCTGTCCTTTTGAAACACTTTCTTCCCTTGGTTTCCAGGACACCCCACTTGCCTGCTCCCCTCCTTCTCAGGATCTTCATCTTTCAACTCTGAATGTGGAAGTCCCCTTAGGCCCGGTCCTGGGACTTAGCTTCTCTATATGTACTTGCCACTTAGGTGATTTCCCCATGTTTCATAGTTTAAAATGTTACCTCTCTCAGGTATGTTGACCTGTTTTTATACAATGGAAACACTTGGCAAACTGGTAAAAGCTTATGAACCCCTTTCTCAAAATAACATTTAAAAATATATTGATAATACAGTATATAGAATTTAAAATTTAAAAGGAAATCAACTATATTTATCCAAATAGTTTTTATAAGGTTCTGTTCTAACATATATGCTTTATCAACACATTTGTAACAAGATCTAAATAACCCTAGTAATTTTGAATTCATAATGTGCATAAATGATATTGCAAGAAATTATAACAGCTGTAATTTAACATGAAAATATCTGTGATTTCTATCAGTGCCAGAGTCACTGACTTTTTTAATAGATGGGATTTGTGCCTAGTTTCACAAAGGAAAGGGGGATGCTACATTTCAAATAGTGGTTAATAAAGATGTAACTCATTTCCTCTTCTGAGTTTCCATGCCCTCTGAATACCTATGGGTTCACAGACTCACCAACATTAATAACTCATAATCTGTTGATATGTGGAGGTCAACTGCATTTGTATCTGCATGCCAGACCTCTGCCCTGGCCTCTGGATTTGTCTATCCAGCTTTCTACTGGACCCCTTGGCTAGATATCTAACAAGCACCTCACACTTGCTCCAGATCAAACGCTTGGCTATTCTAAGTTGTTGCCCTGTACAATGAGGAAAATTGCCTCTCTGGTCCTTTTCAGGGCCAACGTGGTCAGTAGGTCAATGCCTCACGTTTATTTCATCTTTATGCACGTTTTGCAGGTCCCCACCCTCTCTCCAAGGGGTTTAACCTTCTAGAAATGTCACCCTCCCCAGATCGTTCTGTCTCTATCCTTCCTGTTTTCTGTTTCCACACTTGGTGTGCTAAGATCACATACCCTGCAGTCTCAGAACCTGAATCTGATCCAAGGCCAAACCCTGGTGGCTTCTCCAATTGCACAGAGAATCTGGCTGCTTTTCACACGCCACCACCACCGTCCTCTCTTCCTTGGACTGTTGGACAGCCTCCTCATTCTCACCCACTTGAAAGAATCTATTGTCAACATGGCAGCCTGAGGGGTTATGTTAAAGTGTAGGTCATGTTGTGTCACTCTGCTGTTAAAAGTCATCCCAAAGCTTCCCATATCAGCCAGAGTAAAAATTAAAACCCTCCCCGTGACCTCCCCAGCACCCCTCCATCACCACTTCCCTCCGTGGGGCAACTCTCCTCCTGTTGTATTAGCCCCACTACGTTCTTCCAGGCAGGCGTTCTTCTGCCCACTGCCCTTGCCCCTGCTATTCCTTCTTCCTTTACATAGTCACATGGCTTGCTCCCCAAATTCCTTAAGATTTTACATAAATACCATTTTCTTACCACAAACCATATTGAACTCTCCACACTCAATGTCCCTTTTGCCTGCTTTTTTTCTTTTCTGAATCACTGTCACTATTTCCTGAATATGTATTTGGTTAATTCACCCTGATTAATTTTTGTCTCTGCTATTAAAATATAGACTCCTCAATGAGGTGTTTTGTTTTTCTGAATTGCTATTGTATGTCAGCCACCTGGTAAGCCCTTGGGAAATATTTGTTGAATGAATGCATGCATACACTGTCCTATAGGATTGCAATGTGAAGCCCATGTATAATGAAAAATTTTTTAGTAGCCACATTAAAAAATAAAAAGAGCGCATATGAGATTAATTTTAATACTATAATCTACTTAACCAAACATGCCATCCTGCATCTGCGCAATTCAGCAGGTAGTTGACGTTCCTAGCACATCTTAATTCATTCAAGTGCATGATAGCTCCATGGAGTTAGAGGCTACTGAATTTGGACAGTGCAAATCTGAAGGGATCATTTATATAATTAGCATCAGGATTAAGTAGGCTGTGGCTCAGATTGCCTGGATTGGAATTTAGATCATTTTACACACACACGGGTTCTAGCTGTTGTACTCTCTTCATGTCAGCTAGAAATAACCTTAGTAATTACTCTACAGGGATCTTTTTAGGATTAAGAAATAATTTAGGTGAAGACATCACCACATAGTGAAATCTCAAACATTAGCTGTTATGAATACGGCTGCAGTGGTGAGTTTTCAATCTCTCAAACCATTGGAGCTTTAAGTAACCCCTGGTAAGCCACATACTTTGCCTACTCTTATATGCTATAAAAAGAAAACAATTGCAACACAAACTTATTATTGGAATTAATGAAATGACGAGGGCAGCTTCTGATAAGCTAGTGGAGGCAATTATACTAAAAAACCCCATTGCAAATGTGCATAAACATAAATGCTACAAAAATTGTTCTACTGACCTCCTGGAGGTTCCTCAGAATCTTACTACTCTTCCCTGTATTGAAACTCAATTGTCTTATAGGTCCAGTTGCCCTGCCTGGTATATGCTTGTTTACAATAGAGCTAGCAAGAAGTATGTTTTTCAAGAAGTATTTTGCAGCTCAGCGCCTGCAGCACTGTGGTTATGGTGCTGGCCACGTGCACTGAAGTTGGCGGGTTTGAACTTGTCCGGGCCAGCTAAAACAACAATGACAACGGCAACAAAAAAATAGCCGGGTGTCGCGGCAGGCACTTGTAGTCCCAGCTGCTTGAGAGGCTGAGACAAGAGAATTGCTTAAGCCCAAGAGTTTGAGGCTGCTGTGAGCTGTGACGCCCTGGCACACAACCAAGGGTGACATAGTGAGACTCGGTCTCCAAAAAAAAAAAAAAAGAAATATTTTGCCAAAGAGTATTTCCGATGGCTATTACTAAGTCTTCCATAGTCAAACATAAGTTTGAAAAATCCTCAGTAAGAACTGTTGTTAAATGGCATGACTACTCAAAGCCACTTCCATTTTTTTTTTTTTTTTGAGGCAGAGTCTCACTATGTTGCCCTTTGTAGAGTGCTGTGGCATCACAGCTCATAGCAACCTCAAACTCCTGGGTCTAAGCTATTCTCCTGCCTCAGCCTCTGAAGTAGCTGGGACTATAAGTGCCCGCCACAATGCCTGGCCATTTTTTGGTCATAGTTCTCATTGTTGTTTGGCAGGCCTGGGCTGAGTTCAAACCCGCCGGCTCTGGTGTACGTGGCTGGAGCCCTAGCTGGTAAGCTACAGGTGCTAAGCCAACCACTTCCATTCTTATCTGCATGAGTCTTCATGAAGAGGCCTGGCAGGCATTGCTTCCCAAACCTTTCTGACTGTATGAGACTCTACCTTTCTTAAAATAAATAACTTTTGCGGTCTGTTGTTCGGAACACTTTTTGGGAAATCTTGGCATAGAAAATACCATAGTTCACATTCTATCTGTTTTGCTTTACCTTTTTGTTTTTAAGACTTAGCCAGCACCTGGCACATCATAGGTGCTCTATAAATATTTATTCAATGAGTAAGTTCTAGAGATCTCCTACACATCATAGTGCCCATAGTTAATACTGCATTGTGCAGTTAAAAATTTATCAAGAGGATGGATTGGATGTATAGGGTGGCCATCAAGTTGTGTCTATTTTAAATCGCACACAAACTTTATGGCCGCCCTGTATCTCATGTTAAGTCTTCTTATCACATAACACAAACAAAGGGCCACAAAGAAAGGTTAAGAGGAGATGGATAAGTGTATTTCCTTGGTCGTGGCAATGGTGTCTCTAACGTATATACACATACATACCTATAGTCATTGAATTGCATATGTTGCTGTGGTTTGAATGTGCAGGTTCCCTTCAAAGGTCACATTGACACTTACTCCCCAGTGCCACAGGGCCTTTTCTCTGCCCTCGTGGGGCATTTATCCCGGGCCTGAGAGGGCCAGTTTGACTCTTCTGTCCATTCTACCATGGACACAGCATTCATCCCCTCTGGAGAAAGGGGCATTCAAAGCATCATCCTGTAAGCAGAGAGCAGCACTTCCCAGAGTGGAACTTGTTGTAATCTTGATCTTAGAGTAGCCTCCACAACTGCAAGAAAAAATTTTTATTAATTCTAAGTTACCCAGTCTCAGGTATTTTACTATAGCAGCACAAATGGACTAAACCATTATGTGCAGTTTTTTTTATATCAATTATACCTCAATAAAGGTATCAATTAAAATGAAAGAAAAAATAATTTTTAATAAGTGAAACATAAGCAAAGCTTACCTATCTTTAAAGTTGTATATCAAAAAATAGACGATTCATAAACCTTCATGACACGATCATTATTCTTGAATAGTCACTGGTATGAGCAACTCTCACCCTAAAACCAAAGCTAAATCATAAAGTGATCACTGCAGAAAGATTAGCTATTTAAATGTAGGGAAGAAGAGACTTCAGTAATCAACTTGTTTTAAAACAAACTCATGCATGAATATGGATGCTCTAAATAACTGGCTTTGAAATCAGACTTCATTCCTCAGAGGTTTATATTCATTCATTCATTCAACAGCTATGCACCTGCAAGGTGTTGGCCGTGTTCTGGGCATAGGGATGCAGGGGTGAGCAAAGCTCGTGAGGTGTGCGTTTCCATAATGCTCATTATCTAGTGGAGAAAAGGGGAGAATGCAGGTAATAAACAAGACTGAGATAAGTGTGTAAAGGCACACGAAAAAGGAGAGAAGGGGAGGGAACTGGATTGCTGGATATAAGGACAGGAACCCAGGCAGAACATGACCATTAGAGATGTAACCAAAGTCAGAGCACCACAGCCCTGGTTTGGTTTGAGGCCCTTGGGGAACTTAGGAATGACAGGCTTGGAGGGGGCTGGGCTGGGCCTGCCACATGGTGGTAGCCCAACCGGAGAGCTGCCCAGGATGAAGTGCCGCTGAGTGGGAACCAAAGCTCCACGTAGAGAGAGGATGTGTCAGAAAAAAACGGTGTTGCCTCACCGCCCCAAGGATGGCTGCTGTGGATTGACTCTTAGACTGTGTTCTCGTTCACAGCAGAGGAATGCTTGTTGGGTTCAAAAGACTGCTCATGCCAAACTCAAATTTTTACATACCTGGTTATTTTAAACATAGCTCAAATAAGCAGATTTTTAGTCATTGAGAAGCTGCCTGTATTGCATACCCCTCTAAACTGTGCCCAACATCTATCTGCTGCCATGCACAAGGTAATACAGGGGCTATACAGACCCCCGGCTGCTGCTTGCTGCCCCTTGCAGCTCTCTAACCCAGAGATGCCCCCCTGTGATACTGAGTGACATCACCCATATGTGAAAGCCCCTCTCCAGTTATCTGCTCCCATGGGAGTTTCCTCACCCACCCAGCTCCTGGAAAGTGGCCCTTGTTGTACCATACCCTCTGAACAATCTCATCCTGCTTGGAAATTTGTCACAGTGACACTCAGATAAGGCTTGTGTGCACTACTGCCATTAGTGGTCATATATTTTTTCTTTGCTCAGTTCCCAAATCTCTTAAATTTTCTGAGAAAGCTAGTTCACAGCAGGTGTGGTCCATGGGTGCAGGAGTGTCTCCTTCCTGGAGGGTACAAAACCAAGGCCATTGGAGAGACCTTGCAACAGAGAAATAAAGGGGCACTTGTTTGCACTTGCCTTCTGTTTGTGGGGTGGGAGGCACTGGAGAATCTCTACATCTAAAGATCATTTTCTGCTTATAATTATTGGATGAACTTGGTGGTTATATAAAAATCTACAGTCCAGATACATTTAAAAGTGGATCTTAAACTTCTTGACCTTGTGTGATAAACCTTCACTATATTTGGGGGGGGGGGGCTTTCATTTTTGCCATAGTTGGAAAGGTACTCAATTTTCCTGCTTCCAGTGTCAAATAAAAGCACATGAAATGTGTGTACGCAGCTGCATTGAACGGCTTATTTTGTTGTAAACTTTGGGCCATTTTTGTCTTTTGTATGTTATGACCGTACACCACTTCTAATCTAATGGCATAAGAATAGTTAACTCCACTGAGAGCAAGAGGTAACTGTCTATTGAATTCCACCTACAAAGGAACTTCAACAAAATTTATTTTTTTTTATAATGTCTTTGAGGAAGAGAGTCAGCTATTAAGCCAAAGTACAGGACTCACAGCATGTCACAGTTATAACTGGATGCCCCCATGTCAGCTCCTTAAGTGCACATTTGCCATTTTGAGGGTTTTAGTATTTTTTGAGAGTTTTCCTAGTGTAGATGAGACAAAGCCTGAGTTAGACAGCAGGCGGGGGCAGAGTAGAACATCCTGTAAAGTGAAGAAGAAAGTCAAGCACTTGACTATTCAGCCAGACACTTAGGTATTTATCCTTCCCTTGATTGAATAGAAGAATAGCTGTTGAACTCTCAGAGCTCAGCTTTTGGTTGAATGGCCTAATTCTGAAGAATGGCACCACATTTGAAGATAAGGCACGGGACTCTTCTAAAATGCCCAGGAGCAGCAGGAGACGAGACAAGAACTGGAAAAAGAGGAGATTGTAGGACTCATTCAGAAAAGGAGACTAATGTTTGATTTTGGAGGTGATTTGCTACACAGGTGCGCAGTTTGGCTTTTTTTTGAGGGGGGGATACTAAGTTTTATTAAGGTGTTAACTAGTATCACATTGTGCCATGAGCATCCTGAGAAGCAGGATTCATCAGTTGAAGCCACTGAAGTCTCTTGGCACCATTGGCATTAGAGTTTTTCTCTCTCTAAAAAAGGGACATCGAGAATCCATGCAATCTGTGCCCATTTGCACATCTCTTGCAGCAGCCCTTGGGTGCCTGCATCATACTCATTGTGGGCTTTACACAGGATGTGGGGACTCTTCAGATTCAGAAAGATGTGGGTTAAAATCCTGATTTCAAGCATTTCTCCTATGTTTTCTTCTAGTATTTTTATAGTTTGGGGCTTTCAGTTTAAGCTTTTAGTCCATTTTGTGTTGATATTTGTACAACATGAGAGGTAAGAGTCTAATCTTCTGCATGAGGAAATCCAACTTTTGCATCACCATTGATTGAAGAGGCTATCTTTTCTCCATTGTGTCTTATGGGTAAATTAGTACAGCCACAATGGAAAACTGTATGGAGGTCCCTCGAAAATTTAAAAATAGCTTCCATATGATACAGCAATCAGCTAATGGGTATATATCCAAAAGAATTAAAATCGTATTAAAGAGATATATACATTCCCATGTTTATTGCAGTGCTGTTTATAATGGCCAGGATATGGAATCAGCCCAAGTATCCACCCGTGGATGGGTGGATAAAGAAACTGTGGTTCAGGTGCACAGTGGAATCCCATTCAGCCATAAAAAAAGAACGAAATCCCGTCATTTGTGACAACATGGATGGAATTGGAAGACAGCATGGTAAATGAAATAAACCCAGCATGGAAGGCAAATACTGCATCATCTCACTTAGACATGGAATCCAAAACAAAAACAGTTGCCATTCCAGAAGCAGAAAGTAGAACAGTGGTTATAGAGTCTGGGGATGGGCGGGGGAAGGGAATCACACTTGGTCTGCTAACTGCCATCCTTGGAGAACAGCCATCATACCATTTCTCAGCTTCAACCCCTGGGTGCAAGAACTTTGGCGAAAAGCTTATACCTGTGTCACTGGCCTCACTTCACTCATACTCAGATGGCTACACGAGAGGTGTCCTCCCTAGGTTCAGAGGATAAAAGCACTGTCGTCTCTGAAGGAGAGATGCCGAGAGGAGCTTGAATACACAGGCCTGGTTAAATCTCCCCTGGCTGACTCCTCCAGGCTGATGTCCTCATATATCTTATTGTACCTTCCTACAACTTTATACTCTTCCTTCATTAAACCTAGTATCAAAACACTCAGGTTTAACTGTTTATTTAAGTTTTCATTTCCTTATGACAGCTCCTGTGTCACATAAAACATATATGAAATAAATCTGTATGTTTCTCTCTTATTTATCTGACTTTTATTAATACAGCTACATCAGTTGTTTTTTTTCACTATTACAATACAGAGGCTCATTCATGTTTTAAATATTCTTTAAAATACACATTATATTTTAAGCAGAAAACTTTGGAAACAGAATTAGCAAAAGAAAACTACTTGTAATAATTGCTGTTATCATTTTATCTAATTTAAAAAGTCATTGATTTTAAGATATACCAATAAAAGAGATTAAAAACAATCAAGTAGGGAGACTAATAGCAGGGCCTCCAAAATAAATCTAGACACAAAATCTCCTTAAACACCATACAGAAGGAAACTTTTATTCTTAAGTGAATGCTGGGTAGAGGAAGAAAAAACATTCTGCCTTGAGAATTTGTATCACAAGCTGTTACCTATATGCAGGTTTTTGTTCTGAATTTACAGCTCCCATGTGGTCCAAAAAATGTTAAATAAGATAATTTAATTAAATTAAAAAAGCTAGCAGAAGCAATTCCAAATCCTCTCTGGAAGAGTTCAACCTCTTTCCTCCAGGCTGTGAGCAATCACAGGGCACACTCGATTTTAAGATGCAAACAAATTAGAAAAAAAAAAATCCTAGAAAAGATGAAATAGTTTACTTTGACTATATTTTTATATAATTATTTCAGAAGATTATGGGAGTACACAAGTTTTAGTTACATAGTTTGCTTTTATACATTTTAAGTCAAAGGTAAAAGTGTGCCCTTCACCCAGGAAGTGTGCGTTTATACCCATTAAGTGTGAATTTACCCATCCCCTCCTGCCTGGCTGTGAGTTTTTACTTCCCTATGCACAAGTTGGTGATGATTGGTTAGTTCCAATTTGGTATTGAATATATGTGGTGTTTGTTTTTTCATTCTTGCAATACTTCATTCCGAACAATGTTTTCCAGATCTGTCTATGTTGTTAGAAAAGATACTAGATGACCAATTTTTTAAAGGGCTGAGTAACACTCCATGGTATACCTATACCACATTTATGAATCCACTTTATAGTTTATATTTTTTCATCTAAAAAAATGATCATATTCTGTATGTTTTTCTATATAGTGGTTTAGAGCATACATTTTGGATTGGACAAACCTATGTTTGAACTAGGCCTTTGCTTCTTACAAAGTACTTACCCCACTGCATGGTTCCATTTCCTCATTTGAAATTAGGTAGCAATAGCATGACACCCTAGAGCAGTGGTTCTCAACCTTCCTAATGCCACAATGTATTTTCATTGTTAAAAAGGGGTTGAGGCTCAGCTAGTGGGACGCCGGCCCCATATACGGAGGGTGGCGGGTTCAAACCTGACCCCGGCCAAACTGCATCAAAAATTGGCTGGGCGTTGTGGCGGGTGCCTGTAATCCCAGATACCTGGGAGGCTGAGGCAAGAGAATTGCTCAAGCCTAAGAGGTGGAGGTTGCTGTAAGCTGTGACTCCATAGCACTCTACGGAGGGCGATAGAGTGAGACTCTGTCTCTACAAAAAAAAAAGGGGGGTTGAGACTCACAGGTTGAGAACTGCTGCCCCAAAGGCTTGTTGCAGGGATTAAAATGAGAAAAGCACAGTAACTAGCACCCACGAAGCACTCATGATATTTTTTAAAATGTCACCATTATTCTACTTCTCACTTGGGTCACAAGCTGCTTTCCATTATTTTCTAGATAGACATAGGTCCATATTTTCATATTTGAGAGCTCCTGTTATGCTAAAAGAATAGGATATTTTTCTTATTCAACATTTAGCTTGTTTACAATATCATTGTAGAGTATAAGCAAAGCTGGAACAGAAATTCTCATATATACATTTTGGCATAATTTTACTTTTTAAGAAAAATTTCTAAAAATGCTACTGAGTGTAAAATCGCAGTAGAACCTCTATAAGTTGGCCACCCAAGGGACAATGACAAACTGGTTAACATTCAGAGGTGGTCAACATAGGGAACTAGGTTTACTATACTGATGTGTACACGTGGGGTGCATGTTCAGTCTATGGAAATTTGGTCAGCTTAAGGAGGTGGTCAGTGTAGGGAGAGGCAGTCAATTATGGAGGTTCTACTGTATTTCTGTTTTAAACTATCTTTGTAGCCAGATACTTGCCTGTTCTGTTTTAAAAACCATTCCTTAGGCTTGGCGCCTGTGGCTCAAGCCGCTAAGGTGCCAGCCACACATACCTGAGCAGGCGGGTTCAAATCCAGCCTGGGCCGCCAAACAATAATGACGGCTACAACCAAAAAATAGCTAGGTGTTGTGGCTGGTGCCTGTAGTCCCAGCTACTTGGGAGGCAGAGGCAGGAGAATCACTTGAGCCCAGGAGTTGGAGGTTGCTGTGAGCTGTGATGCCATAGCACTCTACCCAAGGCCACAGCTTGAGGCTCTGTCTCAAAAACAAACAAACAAACAAACAAAAATAAACCATTCCTCATTTCCTTTTAATGTGACAATGGGCCCCTCCATTTTTTCCTTTATTTGACATTTTGAAAATTTTCTGTCCAACTTCCTCCAGACTTAGAGGCTGCATTCATTATCTTCAAACTGCTTTGTGTTTAAGGTTTTCTTTCCTTTGCAAATCTTCATTTTTATACCTCCTCATTTTAATTTGCTAGTTCTCCTTCCTAGGCATCCTTATCTACTACATAGGAATCCACTACTTGTCCTGTCCAGTAAACGATACTTTTCTTTTTGGAGTTTAAGATCTATTTACAAAGTATCATAAGTGGAGTTTTGTAGTTTTAAGGGGCCTGGTCACTCTGTTTGGAAAGGAGAATCAATTTTCACCTAGTCCAGTTAGTAAATTGCGAACTGACTTTGGAAAAGACCTAACATTTTCATATTTCACCACAAACGAGAGGTAACCTATGTGTTACAGCAACAAGGCTACCAGATTCCAATAATGATCTATAAGGCTAACATTTTTCTTCAACCAGTTGACATGCAACCCACCAAATATCAAAACAACAGCTAATTGTACAATTAAAATAATAAATATGAGGGCAGTGGCTATGGCTCAGTGAGTAGGGCACCGGCCCCATATACTGAGGGTGGCAGGTTCGAACCCTGCCCTGAACAAGCTGCAATAAAAAAATAGCCAGGTGTTACAGCAGGCACTTGTAGTCCCAGCTACTCGGGAGGCTGAGGCAAGAGAATCGCCTAAGCCCAAGAGCTGGAGGTTGCTGTGAGCTGTGATGCCACAGCACTCTTCCAAAAGGTGACCAAGTGAGACTCTGTCTCAAAAAAATAAATAATAAATAACAATTTCATTGGTAGTTCAACTACTTTGATATATTTAGGTTAAAAGGGTAGAACTGTAGATACAGGCAAATATGGCTAAAGGAATGATAGACCAGGCTAACAAAGTTTCAAACATCCTCAGATAACACAACTAACAAAGAACCAGATAGCGCAGAGCGTAGAGTGGCCACCAGCAAATGTCTGTCACTAATTAATGGATGTTGAACCAGCACAACTAACTAAACAACAACACTGCCACAGAAAAGACAAACAAGGTCAGAGTAATAAGAAGGGACAACACTGTACTTTAAATACTATGACACACAGATCAGTTGAGTGAACCCAGTGAAGCAATAATTGCAACAGAAAAGGCAACTGCTTAGAGAAATTTGCCGCGACCTGGGGTAAGTGGGTGTATTAGGTTTTTAAAATTATTTCGTTATTATTTTTGATGCTGTATTAACAATTGCCACAAAATTAAGGCCGTGGAACAACACTCATTTCATTACTTCTTGGTTCTGTTAGTTAGAAGTCTTGGGGGCTTGGCTGGATTCCCCGCTGCAGACTCTCGGAAGGAAGGTTAGCAACATAGCCGGGTTCTGTGTTTTTTCAGAGGCTCTGGGTTAAACTCCTCTAGTTTGCTGGCAGGATCCAGTTCCCCACAGCTGTAGGACTGATACCCCTTTTATGTGGCCCCTGCATCTTCTGCCAAAAGTGGTGTGTTGAATTACTCTCATGCCTCAAATCTCTCTGATTTCCTCTTCCGTCTTCTGCCTTCCTCCTGTGGCACCATCAGAAGAAAGTTCTCTGCTTTTAAAGGCTAATGTGATTGGATTAGACTCACCCAAATAATCTCCCTTCCTTTAATTGTTCCACGTAATATCACACAATCAAGAGACTGACATCACAGCCACGGTGGCTCACACTTGCAATCCTAGCACACAGGGAGGTTGAGGCAGGTAGATTGTTCGAGCTAACAAGTTCGAGACCAGCCTGAGCCAGAGCAAGACCGAGTCTCTAAAAAATAGCCAGATGTTGTGGCGGGCACCTGCAGTCCCAGCTACTCCAAAGGTGAGGCAACACAATTGCTTGTGCCCAAGAGATTGAGGTTGCTATGAGCTATGATGCCACAGCACTACCCAGGGCAACAGAGACTCTGTCTCAAAAAAAAAAGAGTGCTATCACGTTCCCATGTTCTGGGCATTAGAATGTGGAATCATGGAGTGCCTTCCAAGAAATTCTGCCTAGAAATTCAGTGGGGGGTGTTGAAACTACATAGCACTCTTCAGCCTTATGGACATAGAAACCAGAGATACCTTCATATAAAAAACAGGTGTGTTGGCTTGGCTCCTGTAGCTCAGTGGTTAGGACACCAGCCACATACACCGAGGTTGGTAGGTTCAAACCCAGCCCCCGCCTGCTAAACAATGATGACAACTATGAAAAAAAAAAAAATAGCCAGGTGTTGTGACGGGCACCTGTAGTCCCAGGAACTTGGGAGGCTGAAGTAAGAAAATTGCTTAAGCCCAAGAGTTTGAGATTGCTGTGAGCTGTGATGCCACAGCACTCTACCAAGGGTGATATAATAAGACTCTAAGAAAAAAAAAATAAGAAAAAGTAACGCATTTGTGGAGAGATTTTGTTGCAGAGCTTTCTTTTAAAGAGCAATTTCTGCTTGTAAAATAACTTCAGTTCAAGCTTTCATAATTATTTTAATTTTTTTTTCTTGAGACAGTCTCACTGTGTCACCGTTGGTAGAGTGCTGTGGCATCATAGCTCACAGCAACCACAAACTCTTGGGCTTAGGCAATTCTCTTGCCTCAGCCTCCCAAGTAGCTGGGACTACAGGCACCTGCCACAACCCCTGGCTATTTTACCTTGCAGTTGTCATTGTTGTTTAGCTGGGCTGGGCCAGGATTGAACTTGCCACCCTCAGTGCATATGGCTGGTTCTATAACCACTGTGCTACAGGTGATGAGCCTTTTTCTTTTCTTCTTCTTCTTTTTTTTTGAGACAGAGTCTGATTATGTCTCTCTTGGTAGAGTGCTGTGGCATCACAGCTCACAGCAACCTCAAACTCTTGGGTTTAAGCGATTCTCTTGCTTCAGCCTACCAAGTAGCTAGGACTACAGGCTCCTGCCATAACAACTGGATAATTTTTGGTTGTAGTTGTCATTGTTGTTTGGCAGGCCTGGGCTGGAATCAAACTCACAAGCTTCATTGTATGTGGCTGGCACCCTAGCTGCTGAGCTACAGGCTCTGAGCCACTATTTTAATGTTTTTAAGAGTTTTTGGTTTTTTTTCTTTTTGAGTAATTAGCCAGTGGACTTTTCAAATAACTTTTTTTATATGAAGGCCAACATGGATTCAAAATACAAGGGGCTATGCTTCTTTTCAATTAAGCCTTCCATGATAAATACAAATTTTATATACAATAAACACTTGGAAATACTATGCATACCGCTATAATTATCTTTATGTGCCATGGCTTCATACTGATTTTGTGTACCTTCATCTCCTTATGAGGTAGTATGGGCTACCTCTTGTGTGTAGGCTTTTACAGTGGTCATGATTTGATCTGAGAAATTTCTGAATCTATAGTAACATTGTGACAAAGTTTAATTATACAAGTCGGGGTTTTATTACTTGCCCTTTCTTGTATAACTCTGGAAAATGTCAAACATGGAAAGCTTGTCTTGCATCTGCATTTAATCTCTGGTCATAAATACTCTTTCCTTTACTTTTCTCCTTGGCTCATACCTTCTCCTGACATGTATGTATTTGTTTATTGTATATTTATCCTCTATCCTGCAACTAGAATGTGAGTCCATGGGAGTAGGACTTCTATTCTATTGTTTCTAGAATTCTTGTGCCTAGGACAGGGATTGGTACATACATTAGTATGTGGTATATGAGTTCTGAAAATTAAATTTGCAAACTAATCCTACAAAAAGTGCTACATACCTCATTGCTGAATATCACTACGATCACCTTCAGTGTTCTCCCCTTTGGAAAGTATGCACTCAAGAGAGTGCTTAGTCCACCCTTTAAAGCAATTTTGGAATGACCATCAGAGTTGTCATTATACAGCACACAAAAACATGCAGCAACAATAATGAATGCCACTCAGCAACACACCACCATACATGGACAGGAACACAGCTGTGAGACACTGATACACCAAGGTTATGAAACCTTACTGAGTTGTTTGTACAGTGCTGCCAACATAAGCACACATTGACAAGTTCTCGAATTTTATTGCCTGATCTCATAAGATGATGACAGCTCTGATGGTCTTTCCAGAAAAAGAGCCCAACTTGATTTGAAGGATGGTTTAGACCAGGGGTCCTCAAACTACGGCCCGCGGGCCACATGCTTCTGTGTTAATTGTATTTGTTCCTGTTTTGTTTTTTACTTCAAAATAAGAGATGTGCAGTGTACATAGGAATTTGTTCGCAGTTTTTTTTTTTTTAAACTATAGTCCAGCCCTCCAACAGTCTGAGGGATAGTGAATTGGCCCCCTGTTTAAAAAGTTTGAGGATGCCTGGTCTAGACACTGGTGTCAGTAAGTAGCCTCCCAAGGGGAGTATTTCAAAGATGACCATAGTAATATTCAGCAATGAGATATGTAGCACTTTTTCCAGGATGAGTTTCATTGTCAGAAACGAGTTTCATTTCATTATTAGCAGGTGCCAAATAATATTTGTTGGATGAATAACTGAAAATTAGATGGGACACCAATTATCCTAGAGATACTTCAAGCACACGAAATTAAATTTTTAAAAGAAGATTATGTTTGTGTAGGGATGAAGGGAACTTTCCCTCTATTCTCCAAGGTTCAATAATTTGAGTCACTGGAATAAAAAGACAGTAGATATATTAAGAGGGGAAAAGGCATAGAGATTTATTACATGGGTACCTGTGGGAGTCTAAAAAACTAAAACTAAAACTCAAAGGAGGGTCAGATGACTAAAGATTTTATAGAATCATGACCTAAGGAAAGAAATAGGGCCTTAAAACAGTTTCTAAGGGGAGGTGGTAACAGGTTATGGAAGGTTGACAGAAGGAAATGCATGGAACAAAAGCTGTTTTGTCATGCAGACTAAGTCTCTCAGATAGGAATCCTCTCCTTTCCCGTGAACTTACCACACCTGTTAGGTAAGAGTATGGGGAGGAGGCTCAGGAAATTTCATTCCTTCTGAAGGAACTTTCCTTAGTCAGATAAGGAAAATCTTTCCCTGAATTCGCTGCTCCCAAGGTGTTCTCAGTGTGAAGTCCAAAGCACCGTGTTTTAGAACATCATTTTCTGAGCCTCAGCATTAGGACAAGTAGTATGTTTCTGATGCTTTAAGTGGCAAATGAGAATGTGTCTGAAGTTTGACTCTTTATAACTAAAATGAGACTCACAGGATACTTCAGAGAAAGGGGCAGGCAGGTTTTCAGGGACTTGTCACTCTGTCAGGTCAATAGTTGTCTGTTCTCTGTTCTTGGTGTGCTTTTGCCTCAAGAATAACTAGACACACCAAAAGCGAGGCAAGCACAAAACAAAGTTGATTGAGGAAGAGCAATATAGGCTTATAGAGTAAGAGCAAGATATGTGTACACAAAGGACAAATGGGTCGCCTGTCATAACAAGAGGCTCTGGGTATGGTCTGAGGTCCTGTTTTATACCTCCTGGTTCAAACATCTTTATTCCACCACTTTGATGGACAGTTAATGACATGATAATTAGCCTCAGGTTACTCTAGGCTACTTTTCAGATTCTATTGTTCCTGAGCTGCCTTGCCCTTGGGCTGGGGACTTCCTTGCACTTGTTTGCAGATGGGCAGCCACTCCTTCTTCCTCCAGGTGTGTCAGTTGCTTGGGGCAGGATCAAGGTGGGGCAGCAGCAAGACAGGGCAGACAGCCTTTTCTTTCCTGTGTGTGTCAATTGCTCAAAGCAGAACAAAGTTAGAGCTGCCACCTTTGTCCCTAGGAAAGCCAGAATTCCTCCTTAGCTACCTAACAACTCCAAGTCAACCAGTGGATAGCCAGAAGTGAGTATAATCTGGTTGCCAGGACTCATGACCTAAGCCATTTTTAGTAACCCAGAGACACAGGTGAACATCAGAATTAAGAGCGCAATAGAATCACATTGTCTAGATTCAAATTCCAGTACTGCTACTGATAGCTATGTATCTTTAGGAAAATTTCTCTACCATCTTGTGCCTTGCTTTCTTGATCAATTAAATGGAGAAAATAACAGTATCTCTCACAGAGGGTTGT
Source organism: Perodicticus potto (assembly GCA_963574655.1). Taxonomy (NCBI): domain Eukaryota; kingdom Metazoa; phylum Chordata; class Mammalia; order Primates; family Lorisidae; genus Perodicticus; species Perodicticus potto. The sequence goes on from CAUYRH010074332.1 coordinate 54,401, forward strand.
GGAAGGATTGAATGAGTTGGCACAGGTAAAGCTGTTAGACAGATGCCTGACATAGGGCGAGAAAAATGTGTTATCTACTGCTGTTGTTGTCTTTATTAATGAGAGACCGTGAGGCACAGGGCCTGGGCGGCTCCATTTTAACCAATGGCAGCAATTTTGAATACCATAGCCCAGCTCAGTTCCTGGATAAGCTATAAAAATCATAAGCGGCCAGTTCCCCTGGCCAAAGCCAATTGGCTTACAGGAGTCCTAATAAGGTATAGAAACAGGGCCCAACCAATCAGGGGCCACCCCATTGTTCCCATACCCTAACCTCATAAATACCTAACCCGCCCTATCGCTGGGGCTCTTTTGGCAACCTGCTGCAACAGGCAACCCCAGCTCAAGTTTGAATAATAAAAACTCTTGTTCTTGCATCAGATTCCGCTCCCTGGGGGTTTGTGGGGACAGGGTACTCTGGGCACAACAATTAACTTCTGTGTTACTGGGTCTTGACTCTCTTACAATGTAGAATTTCATTTCACTGCACAGTTGACCTAAAGTATTTCTTAGTGCTCTGGATATCAACTTAACTACCCAGGAACAAGGATTCTCAGTATCTGGTCTTTCATGATTTGAGACAGAGTCTCACTATGTTGCCCTTGGTAGAGTGCCATGATGTATAGCTCACAGCAACCTCAAATTCTTGGGCTCAACCAATTCTCTTGTCTCAGCATCCCAAGTGCTGGGACTACAGGCTCCTGCCACAACATATGGCCATTTTTACAGATGAGGTCTTGCTCCAGCTCTGGCTGGTCTTGAACCTATTAGGATAGGCAGTCCACCCACCTCGGCCTCCCTGAGTGCTGGGATTACAGGTATGAGTCACCATGATTGGCTGGTCTTCATGATTTGCTTTTCTCTTCCTTGGTACTTTGCTTTAATCAGCTTGGGCTGCTATAACAAAATTCCAAAGACTAAGCAGCTTCAGCAACAGACATTATTTGTCACAATTCTGGAGCCTGGGAAGTCTAAGGTCACAGTATAGCAGGGTTCAGTTTCTGGTGGGGGCTCCTTTGCTGGCTTGTAGATATTTGCCTTCGCACTATGTAAGAACATGGCAGAGAGAAAAGGTGATCTCTATTTCTCTCTTCTTATAAAGCACTAATCTCAACAGAAGAGTACCATGCTCATGACCTCATCTAACCCTGATTACCTCCCAAAGGCTCCAAATACAATCATACTGTAGGTTAGAGCTTCAAAATATACGTTTTTTAAAAGTAAATTTATCTCAGGTTAATGTGAGGGAAAAGCAACTAGGTCAAAATATTTGATTTAGTTAGGTTAGAGTTCATCTTCTTATGTCCCATACAGAAAAGGTGTGCCAACCTCCCCACCCCATGCCCATTCAGTGAGACCACCTAACCACTTCCACTCATCGTTATCCCTCCCCCCAAATTGAATTGAAATGAGTTTTTCTCCTGTATAGGCATGCATTGGATAGTCTACTGGCTTCACATTAGTATTGAGTAGAATGGGCGTTTGTTTTTCCTTTCTTGTGATATTTTACTAAGAATAATGTATTTCAACTCCATCCAGGATATTACAAAAGATGTGAAGTCACCATCTTTTTAAATGGCTGAATAGAACATATACATTTTGTGGTATACAGTTCTATCCATAGCACACCTCCATGTCTGTGGGATACTGAGCTGCTTCTGCTGGGATTAGAACTTCTAATGGGTACTACTGTCATATCTGGTGGGAACATCATGACTGTCTGGCCCTAATGATGAGAGTTAGAAGGCTTTCAACAGGGACTGGGAAACCAGCATGGAAAAGAAAAGGGAAGGACTCCTTTAGGGTGACCTGTGCATCCATTGGTCACTGGCTGTTGCCAGGCAGGGAATGCCAGGGGAAGGACTTCCCTTGGGGATTGGGCAGAAAAAGCAGCTGGACAAATAAAGAGCCAATCAGCAGGAGCCAGTCAGTTAAGGTTTAAATAATCCAGTCAATGAAAACCAGCTAGGTTTGAAGGATCCAATCAGTGTTTGCCAGTAGGTTTAGGAGGGCAGACAAGGCATAAATGCCCAAAGCTAGCAGAGCTGCAACAGCAACCCATTGAAGACCACTTCAATTGTTTTGGAAACTTTCCTATCTTCTAAGAAACTATCCTTTATCACTTCTGCATGCCTGTGCTCTGTGAATTCATTCTTCAATTCCTGAGAACAAGAATCCAGTGAGGAGATGAAAAATTTGGTATCACTATCATGAAGCCTAGAGCCACAATGTCCTCCCCATTTTTGAGATAGCCATTGTCACTCACTGAAATTCATATGCTCTCAAAGTTCTACTAAGCTCTGATGTAAAGCGAAAGAAAAAGTGGCTCTTTCCAATTCTGTGTGTTTCTTACCTCCAATGTCCCACATTGCATACAAGTAAATGGATCCTATCAGGCAGGTTTTGACAGAATACTTAGGTCTTGTTTTTTGATCCACTCTGACAATCTCTATCTTCCATTTGGTGTATTTAGACCACTGGCATTTAAAATGATTATTGATATAGTTGGATTAATAGCTAAGATATTTGTTATTGTTTTCATTTTGTTGCCTTGTTCTTTGTTTCATATATATCTATATCTGGGCTTTTATACTTTTTCTTGAGCATTGCGTATGACTCCATTTTCTTTCCTTTCTCAATTTTTAAAAACATTTTTTAGTAGTTAGAGCAGGGGTGGCCAACCTTTTTTTGTTTTTTTTTTTTTAAATCTCTACTGAAAGACGGAAGAATAAGAGCTGTCTTAGGCTACCAATTTGTTCATCATAATGAGCTATAGTTATTACATATGTCAGTAGATGAATTGATAAATAGAAGGATGTAGGAGATTGGTAAGTGGTCTATGAAATAGGAGACCTGAGTACTAGTCATTGGTGTGAGACAATTCTGTGGTTTTAAAAAATACATCTTCTTAATTTGTTAATTTCATTTCTCTTTATTGATTTCTTTCTTAATCTCACCATTTACAAACATGAAAATAATAGTATTTTCTTTCTACGTGACTGAGCTGTTAAGAGGTTTAAATGAGAAAATATGTGTGAGACCTCTGTGTAAAAAGATCAAGGTGTCCATAATTGTATAGTACTGGTACTAATACAGATGACGATTATTCCCAAATAATTTTATTCTTTAATAATTTACAATTAATCAGGTGTTTTTTTTCTATCACTATAGTGAAATCATACCAAGACCCACCACTATCTCTATGACTATATTTGCCTCTTTTATATGAATATTTACAAAGTCATTTAAATTCATACCCTGTATGTCAGAGATATCTGAGCTATAGATTTATTTCTAGGCCAAAATCCTTATAACTCTTATGTACAAATAAATACCTTGAACTTCCCATTATGTTTTCTAATTAAAATTAAAATTAAATTTGAAACTCAATTTAGAGTTGTTAATGGCTGTTTTTTATCTCAATTTTACTCTCAAATTTTCAGCTAAAGTCCACTTGGTAAGGGAGTAGATGTGGTTACTTGCCTAGCCAACAGCCATTTTCTCTTTTTTCTTCTCTCTCAATCACACTCAGGAACCTGACCCAATGTGATGTGCTAGCACTTCTCCAGGCTCAGGGGCTGTATAAGGGTTGTCCTAAGGCAAGCATAGGATTCCCACTCCTCTTTGTGAGTGGCTGGTCTCAGGGTGGACTTATGACTCAGATCAGGCTCATGAAACTCAGGACAAGTCTGTTGTTGAGGGAATGGAGGGTGTTCTGTGAAGATTTCTTCCTGGATAAAAGGAAGATAGATAGATATGCAAGGATAAGCCTTCTTCCTCCTTCCTTCTTATTTTGGAATATTTTTCTGAGAGGTTGTGCTGTTCGGCACTGTGGCAGCCATCCTGAAACCAAGAAGGAAAAATCAGGAGACCACAGGGAAGCTGACACCGGTAAGCATCTGACTAAATCAACCTGGTCGTTATTTTGTTATTTATTATTTTAGACAATAAGCTCTTATCATTTGGAAGAAATAGAAATAGTGATAGTAATAAAGTTTATAGCAGTAACAGTCTCTTATTATTTAATAACAATTCTATAAATCTCAAAATATCCCAACTGATACAGTTAGATTAGAAAGATTCCTATTAAACATATTCTTTCAGCTGTTTGTGGGATTCACCCACCAGTAGTCCACTATTTTATAAATCCCAAAACACAATTCAGAAAAATAGCACTACTTTACTAGTGTGTCACCCATTGACATAATTAGTCATTTCTAATATCTTCTTTCCTCTTTTAAAGTTGAGATATTCAATTGAATAAAAGAAATGGACATTAATGCTGAAAATAATTTTTATGTATGAATTATTATGTAGTCTTAACTCTGAGCAGAAGAATCACCATCATTTTCTTTTTTTTTCTTTTCTTTTGTTGCACTTTGGCCAGGGCCGGGTTCAATCTGCCACCTTCAGTATATGGAGCCGGCACCCTACTCACTGAGCCACAGGTGCTGCCCACCATCATTTTCAATAGGAAATAGTAACATACTATAAAGACTCTGGTGTTTGGTTTAAGTATTAACACATAACTTTTAAAAGTTTTGTCCTTCATTCAACAAAACTTTATTTATTTATTGAGACAGAATCTCACTATGTCACCCTTGGTAGAATGCAGTGGCATCACAGCTTGCAGCAACCTCAAACTCTTGGGTTTAAGCGATTCTCTTAGCTCAGCCTCCCAAGAGCCGGGCGTTGTTGAGCCTGCCACATGCCCGGCTATTTTGTTGTTGTTGTTGATATAGTTGTTATTATTGTTTAGCAGGCCAGGGCTGGATTCAAACCTGCCAACCCCAGTGTAAGTGGTCGGTACCCTAACCACTGAGCTACAGGCGCTGAGCCGATTCAACAAAACTTTAAAAATTATTGAAATAGGGCGGTGCCTGTGGCTCAGTGAGTAGGGTGCCAACCCCATATACCAAGGGTGGCAGGTTCAAACCTGGCCCTGGTCAAACTGCAACAACAAAAAAAATAGCCAGGCGTTGTGGCGGGTGCCTGTTGTCCCAGTCATTTGGGAGGCTGAGACAAGAGAATGGCCTAAGCCCAGAAGCTGGGGGTTGCCGTTAGCCATGAAGCCATGGAACTCTACCAAGGGTGACAAAGTGAGACTCTATCTCTAAAAAAAAAATTATTGAAATAACTGGTGCTGGAGCAATTGGCCATCCACAAAGAAAACTGAATACTGACCTCTATCTCATGCCACATATAAAAATCAGTTCTAGGCTCGGCGCCTGTGGCTCAACGGGCTAAGGTACCAGCCACGTATACCTGAGCTGGGGGGTTCGAATCCAGCCCAGGCCCGCCAAACAACAATGACGGCTGCAACCAAAAAATGGCCGGGCGTTGTGGCGGGCGCCTGTAGTCCCAGCTACTTGGGAGGTGGAGGCAAGAGACTCGCTTGAGCCCGGGAGTTGGAGGT
>CAUYRH010074333.1:0-17356 GCA_963574655.1 Perodicticus potto
TCACAGTTTGCTCCAGCAGGATTGATGTGCATTCTTCGACCTTCTCTTTTGGCTCAGTTCCAAACCGTTGGCTTTCTTGCTAAATTTCTGTCCTTTAACTCTCCTTCTGGATGGGAGCATCTGCAGAAAGCTGGCTACAGACCGCTATCTTGGCTCCTCACCCCGGGATGAGAAGTATCACTGTGAGTCCCGGTGGAAAACAGATGGCTCACACAAAAAAGTTCAACTGAGTAGAAAGAAACTTTTTTATGGAAGTTGGACTGATTTAAGAGAACCAACAATGGAAACAATGGGAACTAGCCAGAACAGAAGATGAAGAAGCTGGTAGCACTTGTAGGCCTGACCCTTTAGCAAAAGGAGGGAAGGGTGTTCTGGACTCCGGGGTAGGAAGGCATAGGGAGATACTTCAGATATCCTTCCTCTCATCTCCTGCTGGAGCTTCCTGTTGGATGAACATAACCAGAGTCCAGAGGGCAAAGGAGCCTTGGTGATACGGTGTATAGAGGTCCCCTCTCTAGGCCTAACTTTGGGCAAAGAAGGGTGGAAAACAGATCTGGAGAGCAAAGGATAAATGACCAACACACAGGGTCAGGGCAGTTTTTTTTGAATAATGAGAAAAAGTTTAATCATTTATTTGTCAAAGGGAAAACCAGATGAAAGAGGCATTACAGAAACAATTAAGAGGCAGAATAATTAATGGAACAAGTTTGAGGAGAGGATGAGATTTGAAGAAACAGGCACCACAGATACCCATTTTAGAAAGCAGAAGGATCCATTGTCCCCTGAGACCCATAGGAAGGGGGAAAGCATGTAAATTGTGCATGTACAACCCACACAGAAGGGAGACAATCTGAGGAACCTCATGCCTGGGGAGCTTTTATTTTCTTGTCAATGGGGGATGTAAGGTTATTTGTTGAGTGTGAAGAGACTGGGCCTTGGTATCTGGCTTGGCAATAATGCCTGCTCATTTTAGAATTGCCAGGAGAATAAGAAAGTGATCTGACAACAGGCAAAAAGTCTGTTGAAAAGGGGGCTGGGATCCAGCTGAGATAGGAAGTGCTAAAGTACTAAAAAGCAAGTAATAAAAGAGGAAAGTGCCCATAATGCATGTTAATAAGTAGATCACTAACATTAGTAGCTGTGATATAGTAAAGACAGAATTACACATGTGCTATTTTTGATTCTTAGTCTTGCCTCACACATATTGTTGGATCTCAGAAACCTCGAATCTCAGATTTCTCAGAATACCTACTCCCTCAATTCTAAGGCACCATTTATTCTTAAATGTACCAGAGTTTTATTACCTTTTGGGGTGAATGGGAGGGATTGCCACTGTGTTAAATGTATGATAATTTTTCCTAGCCAACAATAGTGTGGGGGTGTCTCCTCTTAATTTCATATAATTTCTTCTTTAATATCTCTGTCAAAGACCAAATCTGTGCCCATGCCTGAAATATGTGAAGATTCTTCCAAATCACTTCTGTCCATTAGTGATTGGTGAGATTGGGTGACGTGTTTGTTTTTTAAACCTGTGCTTGGGATCCTGGTCTGCATTGGCTTAACCTGACCTACCTCTGCCTTGCCTCCCATGACACTGGTCTTTGCCCAGTTTTCTTCTTTTATTATCTTAACCTTTCTCTTGAATTCTCTCCACATTCCGGCTTTGCCTATGGCCAAGACTCTTCTCGTCTGTTAGAAGGGGTTAGGTATCTATCTGCCAGTATAGGGAGTTAGTTGGTTCTTGTAGCATCCCATAATTTAAGGCTGGATTGTGTTCTCACGTTTCTTACTAGTTTTGTTTATGTTTAATTTATATTTCCCTAGTGTAAGTGATTTGAGCCCTGTTAATAAATACCCTAAAAGCTTCTTTTTTCTACTAGATTATAATCATGGTTTTATCATTGTCGTTAAACTCTGTCCCTTAGGAGTTATTCAGAAGGTTTTGGCAGAGAGGATCTGAGTGATCATTCTTCAGGATGCATGAAGTGGTTCTATTCTAGCTTTTATTTTTTATTTCAAAATATTAATATTATAGAGATACATATGTTTTTTGTTACATGGATACCTTGTATAATACTTAGGGCTTTTAGTGTACCTATTACCACATAATATTCACTTGATGTTATAAATTGTATCTCTATTTTTAAAGGAAATGTACTTAGAAAAATGACATCCTAAACATAGGTATTTATGGTTGAGGAGATTATGATACATATTTATTTCTTTAGTCAATTTTCTCAGTTCTTCACACTGAATATACATTGCTTTCTAATCCAAAAACAAAATGTGAAGTATAATTTTGAAATCAACATATGTAGACAACACACAAATTTGATTAATTAGAAGAATTATGATAGAAAATAAAATAAAGCTATTTTGGAGCAAATAACTTGTGAAGAATTATTTTTAAATTTACTCTGAGGTTATTGCTTCTCCAGGAGATAGGGTGAGGTGAGGTGAGTTCTGAGACTTCAGGGAGACAAGGTGAGGGAGGCTGCTGCTAGCCAAATTCTGCTTCCTGTGAATTTCAAGGAGGGATAATGAAGCATCCATATTTATCTGGATTTCTGCTTGTGAAGTTTTTTTTTTTTTTTTTTTTTGAGACAGAGTCTAAAGCTGTTTCCCTGGGTATAGTGCCATGGGGTCATGGCTGACAGCAACCTCCAACTCGGGCTCAAGCTCTTGCCTCAGTTTTTCTATTTTTAGTAGAGATGGGGGTCTCACTCTTGCTCAGGCTGGTCTTGAACCTGTGAGCTCAAGCAGTCCACCTGCCTCGGCCTCCCAGAGTGCTAGGATTACAGGCATGAGCCATTGCACCTGGCCACTGCTTGTGAAGTTTTAAGATTTAGTATTAGCTGACAGGAACCAGCAAAGGACCTAGAATGGTCTTGAGGACGGATTTTGGAGTTACGCAGCCTTAGCTTCTAATTTCAGATCCTTTCAAGATCAGCAATATGACATTGGGAGGTTACTTAAATCTTTGCTGGTTTCTTTGTCTATCAAAACTCTGCCTCATTAAGTTGGGAGAACATTGAGATATTTGTGAAGAACTTACACAATCAGCCATGAAAGGCAGCTGTCATCACCAGTATGATCGTCTGCCAAATCCAAGTCTGGGATTTGAGACACATGTGAATAGAAGTTGGTATTAGGGAACCACCGTGTGTCTCAAGTGGCTGTCAGCACGTTTAGTTGCAGCTGACATCAACCCAACTCACACAGTTAAAGCTTAAAAACAATATTTACTCGATAGTTTAAGAATTGGTTGAAATATAGAGCAGCCCTGGATGTCAGGCTTCAGGGCACCTTTACCTCGCAAAGGATAGTTGTAGGAGCTGCTGTAAATTCTTTGAGACGTCTAAATGAGTAACATTTGGTGTTGTCATAGGTGGGTTATCTTTTCTTCTGAGTATTGGTCAGATTGTCCTTGTTCTTTGTATATCAGGTAATTTTTTAATGTATTCTGGATACTTTAAATGTTATATGGTAAGACTCTGGCTCCTTTTAAAATCCTTCGTAGAAGGTTGATTTGTTTTAGCAGGCAGTTGACCTGGTCAGGCTCCTACCGTGTGTTGACTAGTCAGGCTTGTACTGTGTGTTCTTTTTCACCTTCGGTATGTGGTGGCGCTAGTATCAATGCAGTTTTCAAAGAATTTTCTATTTTTTCCTTGAAGGGAGTGGGTTGTCCCTTGTTCAAGCCACTTGGTTTAGTTCAGGGGGTGGTTCATTTTGTAGTTCCATTCTCCAGGCCTTTGCTGTGTTGCTTTGAGTATGTTTCACACAGGCACAGTTGGAGGGTTTTGCCACCTCATAGGTAGAACTGGGGGATTCTCTTTTCCAGTACTGAGATATTTTCTTAGGACTTCCTTTTATATTTCCTCTGGCCTGAAAGATGGATTATTGCATAATTTTTGCATCCAAGCCATTGTGTAATTCCACTTCACTGGGATGGAGTGGCAAGAGAGAGAAGAAGAAAGACAGGAATCTCCCACTAAACTCTCTGTGTAGCAGGAGTCCCTTTTCTGTTTTCTTTGTCTGGAAAGGTAAGTTTTTTTTCTTGGGGTACCAGGCGCTTGCATTGCTGTGGTGGCAACAGTGCAGTTCTCCAGGTACATCAGGTATTTGCCTTGGGGCAGGGCCGGAAGAGGAAAAAGAAGGGAAAAAAGCACCTGGATTTTTCTCTCATGCCCTCATCCCCCATTCTTCATCTAACACAGATCTCTTTTGTTGTTTTATCCAGAAAAATGGGCTTTTCTTGAAATTTTTTGTATTCTGTGCCTACTGAGAAAGTCCCAGATTCAAAGCCAGGAAAGAAGAGAAACCAGACAACTCACAACCAGTTTGATGTTATGAACTTTTGACTTTCTTCTCTAATCTACCTGCTATTACATATTATTTATTTCACCGAGTCTTGCTTTTTGAGTTTTGGGCCGAGTGGGAAGCAGAAGCCATGGTGGACATCCTCCATTTTGGCTGTCCCCAGTGAATAGTTTATCATACTTATTTGCCAGGTAGCATGTCCATATTAGGCCTGGCCAGGACTTGGAGATGAGTGGTTAAGTGCCCAGTCACAACCACGTGGAATCTGAGAATAGTTCCTAGAAGTGTAGTGAGGACCTGGGGCATGCTATTATCTGAAGAAAAGGAAAAGCAATGCCAGGCAGAGAAAACCAGTATCTACTGGTTAGGATTAAAAAGAGAACTGCTTTACAGATGTTTTAAGTTTACTTTTTAGAAAATAGAGTTATGATGAAGGCATTATTAAGGTTATTATATATATATATTTTTTATAAACTTCTGGTTGACAGGTTCTTGTAGGGTCAGTTGAGTGCAAAATAACTTAAATAACTAGCTTATGTTTACTTATCTCACAAAATTTGCAAACAAAATCATAATTTTAGATGTTGACATTTTCAGAGCCCCTTTACCATGCTGTTTCTGTAGAAGCTCTTTGTAAGCAAAGCTCAATTTCAAGCGGCAGCTTTGACAAGAATTGCTTATGAATTTAAATTGAATTTTTTAAAATGTTTACTGTTTGAGCCCTGCCAGTGGGTTAGCTGAATTCAAATATGGAATTACTACTTCTGTAGCCAAATTGTGAAGTCAGCAGAGTGTGTTGTCCACGCTCTGTCTCCTCCTTGTTTGCTTTTTTCCCATTCGGCTATTCCCACTTTTCTCTGTCCCCTTGGTAGTGGAATCTTTCTTGTAGCTGCCCTTCTGGGTCTTGTCTTCCACATTCCCTTCAGAACTTACCTGGCCTTGCCTTTAAAGCCTTGCTGCCACCGTCAGAGGAACTGAGACTGAGGTACAAATGATGATAATGGAATAATTCTTCAGTGATCTCCCTTGAATTTTTACATATCCTACCAGGCCTTATCCTAACGTCAGGAGAAATAGGACATTTTTCATGTGTTGGCAAAGCAATTACATGAATTTAGGGAAAGTAATACATTTTAACTATAGAAAAATTTGAACATATGTAAGAGAAAGTAAAAATCACTCAGTTAACTACTATCAATATTTTGATATATACCTATAATCTTTTTCCCTTGTATTAATATCTCTGTCTCACACACACACTTTAAAGGGGTTTAGACGTATTGCTTTACAACCTGTATTTTATACATAAATATGTCATAAATATTTTGTCATTAAATATTCCTTGGCATTATCATTTTACAATGGACTGTATAAAATCCCTTTATGTGTGCACCATAATTTATCAATCAGTTTCATATTGTTGCACATTTACATCATTTTAAAGTTTTTGCTACTTTAGATAATGCTATGATGCAAACATATGATTTCATTGGATTACATGCCTAGGAACTGATGTGTCATGGGGTGTATATAATTCATTTCTGAACCTTTGATACAGTTTCTTGTGGTGCTTATTAAATAGAAAGCAATTGCTCAAATCTTGCAAAAGCAAAGGTGCTTTTTCAGTTTCATTAAATTAGATAATTTATGGTTTATATTACATATAAGTTTGCAACCATATATATTTAGACAAAAGAAATGGGTTTCCAAGGATTTAATTTTTCCCTTTTTTGAAAATTGTATTTTTACACACCATTGTGCAGTTTTCATTTAGGTTAGAAAAAAAAAGAAAAAATTATGTTTATCCACGAATCCTTCAAAAAGTAGACAGATCCTCTCTCCCTTCCAGAAAAGTTTAAATTTTATCTCATGAAGTGGTAGATACCTTTCTTGCTGTTGTTTTGTTTAGATGTTACATACGTATGTGTTATCATATAATAGAGACCACAATATCACCTTCAGACCAGGCAAGAGGGCACCCTGCCTTGGTGTCTGCTGTGGAGGTCCCTCTGTGGTCCCCACACCTCTGGCTGTGTCCCTCTTCCTGCCTTGCAGTCTGTTGGGCCAAAGAGTTGCACTCACCTGGGTATCATGTTCCACCTCCTTTTATACCATGTTCCACGTAACAGGACTTTGGAATTACATGCTTACAAGGACCGAGATTGCTTCCAGGGCCTTCGTAGGGCTTTTCCCAGGCCCATCCTCCTGATTCTAGATCGTGCCATTGTGGGATGGATCCTTGCAGGACTTGGGTGAGTGGGCTGGGGTTGCCACCAGCCTGTGAGGAGGCCTCTCATGGTCTAGGGTGGATACAGAAGAGGAAGGGGTCCTCAATTTATACTCTTGCCCTTGGGGCTGTGAATAATAGAGAACCTGTTACCCAGTAATTTGTTACACAGATTTCCCTAAGTTAGCATAAAGTGTGGGCAGAGAAGCAGTTCAGGTAGAGGAAAAGCCACACAGATGCTGGGGCCTGGGGACAGGGAAGAGTATGGAATGTTTAATCTTGTAAGTTCAGTGTTTCATACGTGAAGAAGTGTGGGAAATGAAGCTTGGAGGAGCATATAGAGGAATCAAGACAGGCCTTTTATGCTATGCTGAGATTGTGGGCTTTTTCTTCAGGCCAGTGGGAAGTCATTGTGAGGTTTTGACAAGGGATGACATGAGGAGATGTTTCCTTTAGATGTGGCTCTAATGTGTAGTGGGTGTGGGCAACAGAGTGGGGAGGGCAGGTAGGCTTTTGGTGGTGTTTATCTAGTGGGGGATGGTGACCTTTGCCCTCTGTGTTAGGACCACGCTGTAGACAAATTCAAGTGGAATAATGGTATGAAAATTATTTTGAAAAGCTTACAGGATTCTACAGATATTCCTAGTATTATTAATGACAGTAATACTTAGCATATTATGGAGAGAGGTTATATTCCAGCTAATCTCAATTCTAGGGTAAGCAGGTGTGAAAAAACAGCAGAACTGATGTGGGAAAGGGTGCCAGTGTGGGGTGTAACACTCCTCTGGGAGAGCCAGAGGGTGGCTCTGCTAGGTTTAGCAGGTGGTGGCTCATGTGGAAAGATGGCTTTGGAGTTAGCTGGACTTGGGTTTCAGTGTTGGGCAAGTGTGACTGAGGCAGATCCAATCTTTAAGTATTTAGCTGTTCACATAGTCCCGTTTTCAGTAAGATGTTTTTCCTTTCTTTTGACTTTTGGCTTGATGTCCCTGAATCAGTAATCTCCCTAGTTCAATCTGTCCAGAGAAAATAACACTTTTCTCTTGCCATAATGTGGAAGGGAAACTGAGGGGTCTATATTCTCAAACAGATGTTCAACCAGTCTTTCTGTTTTTAGGTCTATGTTTCACCTCCGATTTCTGGGGTATTTGATGTCTTCACTTATGAGTCTGTCAGCAGCTCAAATTGGCTTTCTTCTTGTTATCATCCACCTGTAAGCCCTAAGCCTTTAAATTTTCTTTCTTTGATAAGTCAGTTAGAGCTCACCTTATGCTTTTCATTTTCCAGGAATAATTGTTGACAGGAGCATCTTCCCTTTTCTTATTTTTGTGAGCTTATGGCATTTTTATTTTTTTATTTTCTTTCCATTTAGCAACTCCATTCTTTTGTAGGCAGAGATAAACATATATTTATTTCAGCAAGTTTAAATGTAATTATATAATAAAATAAAGTTGGTGTGTGTTTAAAGACTTTTTTATACAAAGGCATCCATTTTCCTCATTATCTTTGGGGGTGTTTGTTGTTAATATTTTTAATATTAATATTATTATACATTATCTAATTGTAGGTTTCTTGAGAAAATGGAAAAGTTCTCTTCATTTATTCGCCTTAATGATAATGAGTTCGCCTTCATTTATTTGACTTGTTTTAAAATGGTCATTTTTGGGAGATTTCCTTAGAAATATATTATTAAAGCCAGGAGTGGTGTCTCACACCTGTGAGCCTAGCACTCTTGGCGGCCGAGACAGGTGGATTTCTTGAGCTCAGGAGTTTGCGACCTGTGTGAGCAAGAGCAAGACCCCAACTCTACTCAAAAAAATTAGAAAAACTAGCTGGGCATGGTGGTGGCGAGAGCATGTAGTCCCAGCTATTCAGGAAGTTGAGGCAAGAGGGTCAATTGAGCCCAAGAGTTTGAGATTGCTGTGAACGCTGATGGACTCAGCGGCACTTAACCCTAGGGCAACAGAATGAGACTATTTAAAAAATGAACAACAAAAAAACAAAGCAGTAAAAAACTAAAGAATGTGGTTGGTTTTCTTTTATCAAGAACAATGAAAATACAGGACATAGGCTATAATAGAAAGAGCCTAGTTTTTTCTTAAAAGGAGCCTGAGAGTCAAAGAGCTAGCCGACTCAGGGCCTTAAATTTAGTTCTGGCAGAGGTGAGGTTGGAATTCCTGTCTGTTGTTCCCAGTTCATTACCTATCGACAAGCATGGATTAAAAGCCATAGAAAGAAAATAATCTAAGCTGGATCTTTCTAAGAAAGAAACGCTGTGTACTTTTGCTAACACTGAAATGTAGCCCAGTGACAGCAGGGACTTGTATACTGTGCTCACTGCTGTATCCCTAATGTGTATACTATGGAACATGCAATGTGTTCAATATGTATAAATGAAAAAATGAATCAAGCATCTCTAAGACCTTGCTCACAAAGATAGACATGGAACTTGAGTTTAAAAATAGGAACTTTTTCAAAATAATTTCTCAAAAGCATTCCAGTGTCCACAAATGAGGAGAAAAGGATGTGTCATAAAAAGATCAGATATATATTACTTTACTTAGCAGTAGGTTTCCATGGTAACATCATGCTCCTTTTATAAAAGAAACATTTGAACATAAATATTTCTGCACAGTTCTGCTATACTCATATACTTAATACTGTAGGCTAAAGGGTCTATTATAAGTTATAATGGAATATAAAGTGTATAATAATATAAAGTGTATGTGTGCATTAAGTATTCTCATGCTTTTTGGCCTTTCCATGTTATAATGCAGTGTGCTAGCCCACTGGATTGGAGTTGAAGTTTTGTGCCGTGCAGTATGGTCTCTCCCTTCTTTTTATTTTGCTCTCTCAAATAAGTGTGCCAAGTGCTTTGCTGAGCACTTAAATTTGGGAGCCTGTCTCCCAGAGGAGTTGCAGTCTCATCAAATACAAAGTTCTGCTGTTCTCAACATTTCACATAAGAAAATTCATAGAGAAAGACTTTACGTGAAAAAAAATGAAACGACGAAAATGAATTACATTTGCTTCTCTTTGTCCCTTTCCTCTTGTGCTTGTTCTAGGTATCAGCATTTTCTCTGATTTTAAGCCAGAGGCCTTCACCTCACTGCCTCTGCTGCATTTGATACTGTACTAGAATTTGTGGTCATCTGCTGTAGCTTTGCAATTAACTGTGGTCGACTCCTAATTGCCTACGGCGGGTAGACCGGGAGCATCCGGAAGCTGATGACAACGAATCTGAGCTCAGCTCCATTTGTTCCCTCTGTCCCTCATCTATTTTTCCATCCCTAGGCTAACACATTTCACTGCATACCTTTAGACTTACTCTCTTTGGGCTTGATCTCACTGCTTACCACACCCTGTCAAACCAGCTATTCATGAAGGAGCTGGTAAGCACTAGAGAAATTACAATCCTGCCTGTCTTTCAGAACCTTCTCCGTAAAGCCTTTCACAGTGTTGCAGATCACAGGGATTTCTTCTGACTCTGAAATCATAACACAGTAGGGTCACCTTGTGCAAACTCCACCACACATACTCTACAGAATGTGATTCTAACATTTAAAGATTCTTATTTTTCTAGAAAACCTGGTCCCTAAAATTCAAGCTATTTGAGTGCCAAGACAGAGATTTCTGTTGGAGTGCTTAAGGAAATACTGGCTGTGACAAATTTATTGAACAGTGGATGACATTGTACTTTATGGGAGAGTTAAGAGATTTTTTTACTGGTAATTTTGACCACAGTTTTTATTTGCAAACTGATTTGCAATGTCACTATTTCACTTTGAGCCCTTATTCTTTATGCTTTCTTATAAAATCACGTTGTGTGTGTGTGTGTATGTCTTGTCTACTCTAAAAAAATCATAAGCTTACTGAGCACAGGTACAATTTTTTATTTTAAATCTCCTCCATATTTCTTAGGCCATTATATTTAATAATTAAGTGCTAGGTGGTAAAGAATGATATATATATTAATATGTAAAATGATGTATTGATATATGCATGAATCATTATATCTAATAAATATGTTGGTTAGTACAAAAACTAGTATATTTCAGCATATTTCATTGTTTTTTGAAAAGTAAATTTATTTCAGGTTAATGTGAGGGTACAAACAACAAGGTCAAAATGTTTGATTTCATTAGGTAGAATCCCTTTTCTAGTTATGCCCCCCCAAAAGGTGTGCCAAACACCCCCACCCTGTGCCCATTCAGCGAGAGCACCCCAACCCCAGCCCATCCCTCCTTTCTCCTCCTCCCCCCAACTTGAATTAAAATGAGTTTTTCTCCTAGGTGGGCATGCATCAGATCATCTACTGTCTTCATATTAGTATGGAATACATTGGATAATTGCTTTTTCATTCTTGTTATCCTTTACTAAGAAGAATGTGTTTCAATTCCATCTAGGATATTATAAAAGATGTGATTTTTTTTTTTTTTTTTTTTACAGCTGAATAGTATTCCGTGATATGCACATACCACAATTTGTTAATCCATTCCTGGGTTGATGGACATTTAGTTTGTTTCCACATTTTGATGATTATAAACTGAGTTGCGATAAATAATCTAGTGCAAATGTCCTTATGATAAAAAGTTTTTTTTCTTCTGGGGAGATGCCTAGTAGTTATCATCTTTATATGCAGGATTTGTTTGAAACAAGCAAGGTTCTCGTCCTTCTAAGGCAGTGGTTCTCAACCTTCCTAATGCTGCAGCCCTTTAATACAGTTCCTATGGGTCGCGAACCACAGCTTGAGAACTGCTGATCTAAGGTTTGCTGAAAAATCACTAACATGAAGAATTTTGATTAATATGAGGGGGAAAATACAAATTCATTGTAAAATGTGTATACATGGGAACCTTCAGAATGAAAACACAAAGATACAGGGAAATTGTTCATTTTTATGCTTAGGTTCAGCAAAGTATGGATAGCCACAATGAAACATGACTGGACAAAAGGGTCTGAGCTAATGCTAATAGACTGAGTAAGGAAACCCAGCAAGGCCCAAGTGTCTAGATTCTTCTTGGTCTCTTTGAGCATGGGTTCCTTCCATCTGGGTGTGGGGCAGGACCCTTTCTGGAATGAGGGGTTGATGGCCTATAGTCAAACAAGATAGGTTGGGTCGTCACTTCATGGCTGATTTTACATAGAATAATTTTAGGTTTTATAGCTGGTTTTTGAGAAAAGGGGTTCTGGCTTTTATGAGCCACCTTGGGGAAGAGGGGCACTATCATAGTTTCTGTGGATACTTCCAGGAAGAATGAACCTAAGAGGCAAGAGGACAGGAGAATGTCAGAGAGCTTTTGCTTCTGAGGCCTTCATTTTGGGGCAATGTTTCATGAGCCCCATCACTAGCCTTTAAAAACTGTAAACTGTTAAGTATTATCATCAAAATTGGGAGATGATACTCCAAAGTTTATAGAGAGCTCCATGAAGCTTTTGTAGTACAGATGACTTTGGTGTTTAGGGGGATATTTGAAGGCCTCCAATATTTATTTGGATGTATCCTGAATTTCTGTGTTTCAGGTTTAAGATAATTTGAATGTTTGTTATGTGAGAGTTCGTGACTGTAGCTTGATTTGTGAATGTGTGTGCATGTGGTGTGCATGGTTTCTATTGAAGGGTAATTCTCCCTTCAGTGTTTTGTGATGAGGAGTGATTCCAAGCTCTCTCTCTTTTTGAGTTGTTTCTGGGTTCCCTTATCTTTATAATGTAAGGTTTACATTGTTGTCATTTTGTTATTTGGGGCAATGTTTCCCTGCCCCAGCTTTCTGTGATGTGCAGAGAGTCTAAGTAACTGCCATCCTCTGAGTTAGAGGCTCTTCTACTTTATAATTTGGAGCGTATGGTTTGTGAGCTGATGTTCTGTTGTTTAGAGTGTGCTCTGACTCATATCAGTGTGTTTGCTGATAAACTGTCAGAAACTCTGAAGTATTGGAAAAACTGTCAAGAATTTTCTCCTTGTTAGGAAAAATTGTGAAATATGCTGAAAGAAGCAGAAAAGATTACTGGGTGTTCTGTTTAGTGTACTTTTCTGAACCATGGTCTCTACAGCAGCTTGCCCCTTTGTTGTCTTTGAACTACTTTTCAACACTGAATTGTAGGAAACGGATAGTAATGTGTATGATTCTTGTCCGTATAAATGGAAATGCCTTTTATCATTTGGGATGCCATTGATTATTACCCTCTATCTGTTTACCAGTTTTGTGTCTCATAGTGAGCTCATTACACTTTCATAATTGTTTATTTTTGTGTGTCCTTTGAATTCTCCTTGGAACTGGTGGTAGCCTTCTTACTGGCTGATTTGCTGATTAATGGCAGATAAAATCTTTGACATATGTTAATTGTATATTTGTATGAGAAATTACCTTATCTTTTCTTTTTAAGCTGTCCTTTAAAACAAGACAATTTCTGTTTCCGAGGGACAGGTTTTTAAGTACTCAATGTTTATTTGGGATTTGGGATGTTATCTATAAATCTGAAAGCTTATGTGCTTTAATTCTCTCTTTTACCATTCAGAATATTTGGGAAGCATATGTTGTATCTTTAGTGATCTTAACTGTATCGTACTATCTCTTAGATCTTTCTATGGAGGTAAGAAAGGCTTGCCTTCAGAAGTGGGTTTTTTGTTTTTTATTATTTGTTACCAGCCCAAATGAAATAACTGAACATAAGATTCAGTCTGGCTTGGGCTAAAAATCTAAATCCCTGACCCCCAAGTTCTGCCCTTGCATGAATACGTTTGCATTTCAGCATTTTAAAATTACAAATAAACACACTCAAGCTTATCACTGGCATCTTGAATTTGGTAACAACAACAGCTGTGGCCTTTTAGATTCTTTGAGTGATCTAAAGGAGGCAGTTAGGATAAAAGAATCATAAGAAAATTAACTGGCTTATGACATCCAACATCATAGCCAGAAAACACAGTACCATTTTCATGTTTTATTGCTGTTCTTGTCATATGACTGGCAACCTGAATAACACAGAGGCAGTGGTGGAGGAGAGTTTTCTGGAGTTTACCTGTTTTATTCAGAGGCCTTGTTTTATTTGAAATTCACGCCAGACTTCACAGTACCATTATTTTGCTAGGATGATGAGAAATTACCTGAATTTTACATATGGAGCCAGAATCTTCTTGGGATGTGGAAATAAGAATATCAGGGAGCAAGAGAACCAAGGAAGTCACTGTGCAAATGTGTATCTGGTCCAGGCTGCTGTGCTCTGTGAGAGTGTGGGGGCTGCAGGGTGCTTCTCCTATTCCACCACCCCAAAACAAAAAAAGATACCCAGTACTAATCCCTGGAACCTGTGCATTTTTGACAAAATTGGACTTTGTACAAAGGACTTTGAAGATAAAAATTAAGAATCTTGAGAAGGAGAGATTACCCTTGATGGGCCCTATAGGCGATCACAAGAGTAGAAGGCGATTTGTAACCACAGAGGCAGAGACGGGGGTGAAGCAGCTGCCAGATGCTGGAAGTGGCAGGGACGGATTCTCTCCTACGCGTCCTGGCCTGGCAATGCCTTGATTAGCCCCATAGTTCTGCTTTTGGACTTAGGGCTTTGGTAACTGTGAGAGAATTAATTTCTCTTGTTTTAAATTGCTAGCTTTGTGGCAATCTGTTACAGCTGCTATAGGAAACAATCCAGATTTTGGTACCTGGAAGGGAAGTGTTTTTAGGCAACAAACACCTAAAAGTGCAAAGTTAGGGAATGGGCACAGGCTGGAAGAATTTCGAGGTACCTGATAGAAAAACCTAGATTGCCTTGAACAGACTGTTGGTAGAAAAACAAATTTTAAATATCACCAGTACTCAGGAGGGAGTAATCATGGTAGAAAATGTCTCTGTTGTCATAGAGAATATGTAAATTATTATAGGCAGAAAGTTGTTAAAAATATTAACAAACTACGATATATGTATAACATGGAGTAGTAGTTAGCCGTAAAAAAGAGGGAGATTTTACATCTTTTGTGTTTACCTGGATGGAGTTGAAACACATTCTTCTTAGTAAAGTATCACAAGAATGAAAAACCAAGTATCCATTGTACTCAATACTATTACAAAACCAATATATAAACAACTACATGCCCACATGAAAGAAAAACACAAGTATATTCTAGAGAGGGATATGGGAGAAGAGGGAAGGGGAAAAGGGAAGAGAGGGGGTGATTGGCAGGATCTCCCCTAAATGCACGGAGTGAGGGTATTAAATGCACGGAGTGAGGGTATTCAGCACGCCGCCTGGGGGAAGGGCTCAACCACAGTTTGAATTTTACTTTAGAAACGAAAACAATGTAGCCTATCATTTGTACCCTCATGTTAAACTGAAATAAGAAAAACATTTTTAAAAGGATATGCTAGTGCAGGCTTCAAAGGGAAAGGGGAACACATCACATCGCTGGAAATTGGAAAAAAAGGTGATTCTTTTTATAATATGCAGTGGTAAAAAGCTAAGCAGAATTGTGCCCTACATTTGGGTGGAGAGCAAAGCTTATTATTAGTGATGAACTTGGATATTTAGCTGAGGGGATTTCCAAGCAAAATTTTGAAGGCATGGTCTAGTTTCTTCTTGCTGCTTATAGTAAAATGTGAGAGGGAAAAGATACATTGAGGGAAGAACTATTAAACAGAAAGAAAACAAGACTTGATAACTTGGAAAATTCTCAGCTTATCCAGATTGCAAAAAATGTTAAAATTAGAAGATTCACTATTAGGAAGTGTGTTCTGCAGAGAAGGTCAAGGGCAATGGCCTTTCCACTCCCAGCTTTCCCTGGGTGATGTGACTTGATATTTCTGTTCTCACTTATATTGACGCATTAAGGGAGTCACAGCCAAATAGCAGCATCCGGGGAATTGAACTGAATACATAGGGCATTGAACTAAAAATATTTGGGGATAGATTTGGAATTTCTCTCATTCTTAAAATGCTCCAATAACATTTTGTCCTGGCTTCTCTCAGTTCAAACATCACATATGTGCTCTGACCGACGGAGGTCACTGTGAGAATTTCAAAGCAACTGAAGGCCAGAGACAAGTGGGTTGTGTTCGGTTTGGCAGGTGTAATTAATGGTCTATTTTAACAGTCCATTGATTGATGGCAGCCTGCTGTGGTAGGTGTGCATTAAACCTGGGAAAACTGCTTAAAATCTTGTAGTCTTTTACTAGTATATGATGATTAATTATTACACCTTCTGTTAAGGTTTAAACAGAGTGAGAATTAGGTCAATGGGAATGGTTCTCTTATTTCTTTCTTTGAAACTCTTGGGACAGTGACAGTAGTTCAGTTCCCAGTGTTATTTTGCTATTTCTCATATTCATATCTGTGAGTTATTTAAAGCTTAAAAGCCTGCAAAAAAGACAGGGTAGTGTGCTGTAGCCTTTTTTTAGTGGGGGAGAGCAGAGCACAGTGGTCCCAACCTAAGAGTGCTGACCGTGCACATCATCTCCTCTGTGCCTAGCGCACTACGTTTCTGATCACAAAACTGCTTGGTAGGAGTGGGGTTGGGAGGGATGAGAGTGAGGAGAAGGGTACAGTTGGCAACAGGCTTGCAGGGGGCTGGGGTGATTGAGAAAGCACAGTTGTCCCCTGAGACGTGGCTCTAACAAAGGCTTGTTTTGTGATTGTTTGCAGAAAGATTACCACTTTGAATATACCGAATGTGATAGCAGTGGCTCCAGGTGGAGAGTTGCCATTCCAAACTCTGCAGTGGACTGCTCTGGCCTGCCCGACCCAGTGAGAGGCAAAGAATGCAGTATGTTTTGTCTTTCTGACCATTTCTTTTCCTGATGATTAAATCGTAACTTGTTCATTTTAGCTCTAGATGTTAATTCCAACATATATAAGAGATCTTAACACAAATTAACTTGCGGCTTCGATGTCCAGCAGAATGAATGCTGTCTTCCTCCATACTGGATGCCCTTAAGTCTGAAACCCATAATGAGACATGGGCAATGTTGAAGGATGTTCTTATTACTTAACAAATCTGTTCATTCTGGTAGTTGAAATCTTGGTGGGCAGAATGGCAGGATTTCTCTTTAGAGGACTTCTTATTTACAAAATATTATTAAATAAAATTTTTGTAAAATGTACATAACTTTAAATTTACCAATACTAACCATTTTTAAGTATTCAGTTCAATGGCATTAAGTACACTCACCTCGTTATACTATCATTACCACTATCCATCCACAGAACTCTTTCATATTGCTTTGGATTTCTTTCTTTCTTTCTTTGTTTTTTTTGGCCATAGAAGTAACTTAATATAATTTTTTTTTAGAGTAACCTTCAGAGAGATTGTAGACTTGCTAAATATCACATTCAACAGCTTGTCTTTTGGAGATTAAGCAAATTTGAAGTATAAACAGAGAAATATAAGATTAAATTTATTTATTTATTTATTTATTTATTTATTTTTTACTGCTAATCTTTCCTATTTTCCTGATAGACAAATACAAACAGAACTTTTAGCTCATTAGCAACCTGGATCAAATATTTCTTTGTGGGTTTTCTTGGTTATGTTTAAAAAGATACTTCGATTTTTTTAAAAAGAAGTTGCTTTGAGAATCTTGATATAATTCTCAATCCTGCCTCTACAACAAAATCATTTGGAAGCTTTTCAAAAAGTACTGATGCCTATGCCACACCTGAAGATGTGCTTATAAGTGTCTGAAAACCTGCTTAGGGATAGCCATAGTTATTATAAATTCTACTGATATAAAGACTATGTAGTATATAACTTGCAAATAATAACAACATATATAATGTTTTTATTGTAAATTTCACGTAGCCAGTTGATTCTCACAGAATGCT
>CAUYRH010074337.1:0-22416 GCA_963574655.1 Perodicticus potto
TGATGAGTCCTGTCTATTGCTTTCAAATGCATTAATGATGCTGGAATTTCAGGTTCTTGGTCTCGGTGATTTGAAGAATAAATCCATGGACCACAGATCAGTGGTAAGACAGAATTTATTTACAGAAAAGAATACAAAAAAACACTAAAGCTCCTGGTAGAGAGAGAAAGAACTCAAGTGGGGAGAGAAAAGCTCTCTCCGTTTCTCTCCTGGTCTTTCTGCGTCTCCGCTTTTAGGTTCTTAGTCTCCGGGTATATATAGGTGCATGGGTTCCTTCACCAGGAAATGAACGAACACAGTCCCTTCGGCCTGGGCAAGGTGAATGAATGTATCCATGAATGAACACAGTTCCTTCTACCTGGGCAAGGTGAATGAATGTATTAATGAATGGACAGAGTCCATTCATGGAATTGAGGCCTAGGAAATCCACATGAAATTGACCTAGGCATAGGAAATGGGGGTTCCCTAGTTAGTCCTAAGTGTAAAGTGAAGGAGACACCAAGGCGCAGGTGTCTCCTTGGCAGTTGTCTGGCCTTTTTGGCTATTGGAGCCTCCGGTGGGAGTTGGAGGTCCCCCTCCTTGCCTATCATACAGCCCGCTGGTTCCTCAGCTGGCTGCCGCAGCATAGACACCGCCAAGGTGGAGGCGGCAGGTCTGCCAGCTCCGCTGAGCTGGCCAGGGTGCCAAACGTCCTGCTCGAACCCACCAGCTCAGGGGTACGTTGCTGGCGCCTTATCCCGTTGAGCCACAGGTGCCGAGCCTGTGTGGATCTATTTTTATGTTGTATAAAAACTATACGGGAAGGCCAGGCACGGTGGCTCACTCCTATAATCTTGGCACTCTGGGAGGCAGAGGCGGGTGGACTGCTGGAGCTCAGGAGTTCGAGACCACTCTAAGCAAAAGTGAGACCCCCCATCTCTACTAAAAATAGCAAAACTGAGGTAAGAGGATCGCTTGAGCCCAAGAGTTGGAGGTTTCTGTGAGCTATGACACCACAGCGCTGTATCCAGGGCCACAGCTTGAGACTCTTCCTTTAAAAAAAAAAAAAAATGCTATAAGGAAGTGTGAGGAATTTATTCCCCATTTGTATTTACAAATACATAACTTTTACAATAATAGTAATTAAAATCAATATGGCTCTCAAATAGTGAACAGCTTTATTTGTATCTGGGCAAGAAACTTAACTACTTCTGACAGGAAAAGGGGACACGAGGAGCCAACATCTCTGGGCATACCATTAATAAATTAAAGGAAAAATAAGTGCATTAACAATAAATGAATGAATCATTAAGTCCATGGGGAAATGGTTTTTTTAAAACCCCTCAATTCCTACTAGATGAGGGATGCCTTTACCAGATGATATTAAGTTTTTGAATTAAATTTGCATGCAATTTTCCTCATCCATTCACAAAAAGCCAGATTTTCATAACAAAATGTTTCCTCTTTGTCTCTGGGGGCAAGTTTCCAAAATGTCCCAAATATGCTCTTGGAGGCATAGCCAGTGGGAATCAAGGCTGTCTGGCTAAAAGTCTACTGAGACTCGCCTTGTGCAATCAACCTGTGTGTAACTCAGCATTTGAAAATGAAAACGCACTTGGAGTTTTCTGTGACAACGACTGCATTGCACAAGTCCAAAGCTGCTTTCAATCACCTAACCACTTCCTCCTCACAGGGACTGCCTGCATTTCCTTTACCCCACATTATGCCTTAAGAGAAGCATGTTAGGGGAGGCATGATGTCTGTAACTTTTGCCTCACCTGCCAAATGCTGCGGGGTTGCCCTCCTGGAGACCGAGCCCGCTTGACCGAGATCTAGCCTCTACCCACAGCTGCTCAATCCTGAAAGCTAATCTGTACCAAATCTGGAGACTATAGATTCTCTACAGATATATTCTGCTATGCGTAAAATGCATTTTGTAAGAAATGGCTTATTAACAGCTTTGTCTGGGTGGGCAACTCCTGTCAGGGTGGCTATGTTTGGAGGATGGCGGCCACACACATCCCAGGCCCAGCCAGTTTGGCCCTGCTTTGCTTGGGAATCTTCTCTCATCCCTTATGGAGCCCCTAGTGATGCCCTACAAAGCTCTCTGGAGCAAATCAAATCAACTCCCTCTCAGGCGGCGCCTGTGGCTGAAAGGAGTAGGGTGCCGACCCCATATGCTGGAGGTGGCAGGTTCAAACCCAGCTCCGGCCAAAAAAAAAAAAAATATATATATATATATATATCAGCTCCCTCTCATTGTCAAAACCTGACAAGACCCATCCACTGCTTTCTAGCCTAACCAGGAATAGTGAACAGCTCAAATGAAATCTTCTCCCGACTCTAGAACACAGTTGTTTTTCCTCTTAATTCTCCCACAGCATGCTTTAGACTTCTTTTCATTCCCCTTTTTCTTTTCCTTCTTTCTTTTTTACTGGATACATTGTCATTGTCTCTTACAAAGGTTAAACATTCTGAGTTCCAATTCTGTCTCTTCCACTAACAGTGTGATCTTGTTCAAGTCGTCTAATCTTTCCAATACCGTTTTTCTCCTCTGCAATGTGTTAATAATAATCACAACACAACAATAAGCATAAAAAGATCTAGATGTTAGATACTAGAAGTCATAGAATGTTTACTATATTCGAAGCACTCTTAAAAGCATATATTAATGTTTTTAAATGCAAGAAAGTGTTTAAATAATTTTTGGCATATCCAAACCACAGAATACTATGTCACCATTAAAAGTAATGAATCCCAATAACTTGAAACTATATTAACGATATAACATTAAGTGGAAAATCAAGTTGCAGAACAATATACATAAGAAGATCGTTTACATTTAAACTATACATTAGATACAAAAATATCTCTATAGCTACAGATAATACACATACACACATGACACGTATACAGTTTAAATTTTTATAAACCATGTATTTATAGGTCTAGACTGATTAAATTTTTCAGTAAACATTTTAAAACAGAATACAAAAAAAAATGGCTATTAAAAACAAGAAAATTTGACTTTAACAAACATATTAGAACTGGCAATTTAGGCAAATTAGTATTATACTCATGAAAATAGAAACTTTGGCTAGAAATTATCTTAATTTTGATCATATTTAAAAAGTAATTTTGGCCAGGCGTGGTGGCTCATACCTGTAATCCCAGCACTGTGGGAGGCTGAAGAGGGAGACTTGCCTGAGAGAGAGTGAGACCCCAACTCATTAAAAAAATGAAAAACCACCTGTGGCTCAGCGAGTAGGTCGCCGGCCCCATATACCAAGGGTGGTGGGTTCAAACCCGGCCCCAGCTGAACTGCATCAAAAATTAGCCGGGTGCTGTGGCGGGCACCTATAGTTCCAGCTACCTGGGAGGCTGAGGCAAGAGAATCGCCTAAGCCCAAGAGCTGGAGGTTGCTGTGAGCTGTGATTCCACAGCACTCTACCAGAGGCGATAGAGTGAGGCTCTGTCTCTACAAAAAAAAAAAAAAAATGAAAAACCCAGCCGGGTGCCCACAGCCAGCCCCAAAAATCCCAGTGGCTTCTTTGCAGAGGCTGCGGTAGCCGGATGCCCACAGCCCGAGTCTGAGGTTGCAGGGAGCTATGATGCCATTGCACTCTGCTCAGAGCAGAGGGTGGAACTCTGTCTCAACAACAACAACAATAAAAAAAAAGGTAAAAAATAATTTTGATATTCCATTAAGAATTGCCAACTAACAGTAGATAATCTAATACAAGGTGGGGGGTAAGGTAATGAGGGAGCAGGGAGAGGGGCAGTCGGGGGGAATGGGATCATGGTTCATGGCACACCTCTTGGGGGTGGGACACAATTATAAGATGGTCTTTACCTAACAAATCCAATCAGTGTAACCTAATTCTTTGTACCCTCAATGAATCCCAAACAGTAAAAAATTAAATAAAAAAGAATTGCCAACCAAGCCAGCATTACATTTTTTTGTATATCCCCAATGAAGGCAGGGATTTCTAATTTGGGGATGTTTCATTTTCTTTTTAACACACATTGGTCATTTGTCATCAGGCTGATGGATAAAATTACTAATCAGGCGGGGTAATGCTAATTTTAGCCAAAACTGTATCACAGACTTCTCATTCTTAATCAAAGAACTGGGTAATTTTTCAGGGATATTTCAGATGAGACAATTTACTCCTTTTACAGGACAGAAAACCTCAAAAATATCTCAAAATCTATTTCAAAATAATAAGCCTGATTACACTTTGTGGGAAGAAATTTGCATGAATACTGTATATAATATCAAAGAAATAAATTAGCCTTGATTTTCTTTGAATTTTTACACGTCAGTGTTATCAATGACTTTCTTTCAAGGACACAACAAAAATGCCCCATCCCTTCACCTATCAAACTCGTAAGCAATTCTATCAATATTTTAATTATTTTATCTATTGTCCCACCAAAGATTTTAGAAAAGTCAAGTACTTCTACTTAATACTCAAATTTTATTTCCCAAGTAGCTCGGAAATTGTTACTGTGGTCAAGATATTTGTTGTTTTTGCTGTTTCGGCAGAAGTACATTTACTTACCTAAATCCCACTACTCAGGTTCTAGACTTACTTGTGAGTTACCATTTGGAATGAATCTCTAAAATTTTAATAATTCTATCAGTCTTGGATATAATAAATATGTTATTTACCACCTAAGAAATCATTCCCCCTTTCTTTAATAATAATATTCCTGTCATTATTTCATCTGTATCATTAACATTCAAGTCAAGTATCTTATTTTAATACCTTATAAATTAATTTTACTTGAAAATGAAAAAAAAAAAATCTCTTTTAAATTTGCCATAGTTACCAGCACAATAATGACTAGCAGATCTTAAAAGTGCTGTTACTTCAAGTCAAAATCCAACACAGCCACTGGATTTTTTTCAATATCAACTTCCTACCTGATCTCCAACATGAACTAGCTCAGCATTGTGTTTTATATGTGTCTCTTTCATTCAAAGAACAAGTCTGTTCAAGATCAATCTCTCAATCCACACTCAGAAATTTGCTTCATCATTTAGATCTATTCGTGTTTATCCTTAAACCAGCTTTTGGCTCAGCACCTATGGCTCAAGCGGCTAAGGCGCCAGCCACATACACCTGAGCTGGCAGGTTCGAATCCAGCCCAGGCCCGCCAAACAACAATGACGGCTGCAACCAAAAAAATAGCTGGGCAGGTGCCTGTAGTCCCAGCTACTTGGGAGGCGGAGGCAGGAGAATCCCTTGAGCCCAGGAGTTGGAGGTTGCTGTGAACTGTGATGTCACAGCACTCTATCCAGGGTGACAGCTTGATGCTCTGTCTCAAAAACAAAACAAAAACAAAAACAAAAAACCAGCTTTTATCCCTCAGCAGTTAAACACATTTAAGTCACTCCCATTGAAACTTGAGAAAGAGAGAAAAACAGAGAGACAGAGGCAAGAGAATCGCTTAAGCCCAAGACTTTGAGGTTACTGTGAGCTGTGATGCCACTGCACTCTACCGAGGGTGACATAATGACACTCTGTCTAAAAAAAAAAAGATAACAGGGAAAGGACCCTCCTAACTTGGGGCAATTAGGTCTCTTACCAAAGTTAGTTTAATTGCATCTGGGTTAAGAGTGCTACAGTTGCTACAACTCACAGTGTGGCCATCCCTTGGCCACAGTGTCAATTTCTTTACTAAGGATGCAAAACTGGACCCTTGCATTGGGTCAAGACTCCTAGGGCAATTTCAGCCCGCTCTGCAACGCACAGATTACATTGTTGTCTAGTCAGAAGACTTAAAGCAGGGGCTTTCAAAAGGGCATTTTTCAGCTGTTGGAATGCCTTATCTCTGCTTCCCTTTCTAAAATGACCAGGCAGTCCTTTGGGGCATTTTTAATTAAAGAGTAGAGTGGTCTAGCTATTTCACTATATCCAGGAATCCAGAGTCTCCAAAAGGCCAGTAATTCCTTAGAAGCCTTGAAGCTGTCTGAGAGTTCGAGGTTTAGGGTGAGCTAACTTTGGTTCTATTCTTTCTTTGCCTAATGCTCTCTTTCCCTGCGAAAGTTGGAGACCCAAATAGTACACTTCAGGTACACATAATTGGGCTTTAGCCTTGGAAGCTTTCTACCCACAATCAGCTAGGAAGTTTAGTAGAGCTTGGGTAGCCTTGTGGCATTTCTCTTCTTCTCGTATTCCCAAAAGAAAGTCATCTCCTTCTGAATAAGATTCGCTGTGGGATATGAGAAATGACTCAAGTCTTGGGCTAAGGTTTGCCCAAACAAGTGAGGGCTGTTCCTAAATCCATGAGTTATGGTGGGATTTTTTTTTTTAAAACTTAATTTGGACCAGTTGAGCATATTTTGCTCTTCCCACCTGTCTCTCAGTAGCCCATACTGCTGGGTTAATTTTTGTCTCTAATAAGGGAAGGCATAGGTTCCTGTCCTGTATTCATGTAAATGGTTGTTTCTGCTTTAGTTAGTATGTTCCTTCCTAAAAGGGAAATAAGACTTTCAGGCATGTTTAGGAAGGCTTGAGAGAACAGCCAGTCACCCCATTACACCTTAAAGGTTGAGAGAAGAATTTGGTACCCAGCATTGCAGACCCCCCCCATATAGTTACAGATTTGGGGGATAGAAGACCAAGGTTAGAGAGGAGTACAGAAAAGGTTGCTCCACTGTCCAGAAGAAATTCTGTCTCCTGGCCCTCCACTATGAGGCATACCCGGGGCTCTTGAGGGGTGATGACACAAGCTGGAGCCATGAGAATCTACCCCAGGCACCCTCAGTCCAGTTCGGGGGCTGATGGGGTCACTGTGCCAGGAGGCCTCCACCTCTGTGAACAGGCTGCCCTCCAGTGGTCACCCTTGCAACCCTTACATTCTGGACAGGGGCCTAGTGGCTTGCCTGGCAGATGGTGCTGGGGGTGGGAGTGACCAGCCTGAACTACATTGGAAGCACTTGCCCTTGGCTCCTCTGGCTTCCCTCTGCTCCTTAATGATGCCCGTTGATTGGAGTGCCATTACTACAGCTGTTGTTCTTTTTTTTGTAGAGACAGAGTCTCACTTTATCACTCTTGGTATAGTGTTGTGGCATCACACAGCTCACAGCAACCTCCAACTCCTGGGCTTAGGCAATTCTCTTGCCTCGGTCTCCCAAGTAGCTGGGACTACAGGCGCCCATCACACCACCAGGCTATTTGCTGTCATTCTTTTTTATCCCCTCTTTCTTTTTTCTCGTCTTCCTCCTGATCTTGATAATAAAAGACCGCTGTGGCTGTTTTAAGAAGATTCTCCAGGTTATGATCAGGGCCTAGAGCCAACTTCTGGAGTTTTCTTTGAATGTCTAGGGCTACCTGAATGATAAATTCATCTTTTAAAATAATTTGGCCTAGCCAGGTGCCGTGGCTCATGCCTATAATCCTAGCACTCTGGGAGGCCAAGGCAGTGGATTGCTTGAGCTCACGAGTTAGAGACCAGTTTGAGCAAAAAGCGAGACCCTGTCTCTACTGAAAATAGAAAAACTGAGGCAAGAGGATTGCTTGAGCCCTGCTGCACCATAGCACTATATCCAGGGCAATAGCTTGAGACTCTGTCTCAAAGATAATACATTAATTAATTAATTAATTAATTAAAATAATTTGGTCTTCTAAAGAGTGGGGTGTCAACTGGGTGTGTTTTCTCATTGCCTCCCTAAGCCACTCAAGAAAGGCTGAGGGACTCTCGTTTTGTGCCTAGCAAATAGTAGACAACTTAGAGTAATTCATAGGCTTTTTCTTGGATTAACGTAAACCTTTCAGGATACATGTTAGGAAATGTTTATGGCACCAGTCACCTTGTTTTTCAGGGTCCCATTCAGGATCCTCAAAGAGAACTGTCTTCACGTGTGTTATCTGTCCCTCAGAGGACATACTGCTATCAGTATTGAATATGAACCACAAATCATCCCAATTTCTAGCCTCATCTAACACTTCATTTTCCTCATTTAATGTTAAAGTTTGATCTAGTAGTAGCATTACATCTCTCCAAGAGAGATCAAAGCTTTGTCCTAACCCTTGGAGAACATTTGTGTACCTATCTGGGTCTTCAGAAAATTTTCCTAAATCAACATTAACTTGTTTTAAAACTGCCAGAGAAAATGGAATGAATACTTGGGCATTTTCCCTCTCACCACCCACAGTCTTGACCATAGGACACAAAGGAGGCAGTTGCTTTCTGTGGGTCCCAATAGCACCAGAGGAAATTCCTGGAACAGACTTCTTGGGGGTTTCTAAATGAGTGGAGGAAGATGCAGGAGGTGCAGGAGAAATAGATGGTGAGTTTGAACTAGGTGGTGATGGCATCTCTCTCAGGAATGCCTGGCCATTTGGGGAAGTTACTGCAGCCAGGAGAGCTAAATCTATCTAACAGGTTTTACGCAGTTGGGGGTTGTCTGAGAAGAAAGCAAGCTTGCACATAAGTAATTCAGTCCATTTCCTCTCTTGTTTACCATAATTTAGAGTCCCCTCTGGAGGGGTAATTGTTTACCATTGGAGATCCATCCTAGGGCCAGGCTTGCGTGCAGAAGAAAACCATATATTCTTTTTTCAGCGTCTGGGGATTGAACTTGTCCTAACAGCTCAGCGGGGTGTTCCAGCAGCATGGGCCATAAAAATCAGGTATCTAGGAACCTGGTCCCACCTGATGAATTTTCTCTTGGCAAGAGAACATGTATCTGGGTGTTCTCTCAGATAGAGAAAATTACCCATCTGTGGGAAAGAACAAACGTCCACTTTCTTAATCAATCCCACCCTGTGTTCCTAGGTTGACAAAGCGTCCTCTGACCAACCTAGAAATCCTTCCTGCCAAACAAAAGGAAGCGTGCCTCCAATACTTGGGGAAGAATCCCTGAGAAGAGTGGCCTCCCAGCCCATATCCTCCTCTGGACTTAGCTACACTTACCAGTAGAGGGCTTTGTACCCACTGGCTCTCCTGTGCTTAGTACTTGCCAGCAGCACAGTCCTAGAAATCAGGTATCCAGGAGCCTGGTCCCCTCTCCCATGCACATTCTATCCCTTTCTGTGTCTGCTCTATACACAGCTGGGGGTCAAACATGTCCCAGTGCTTCAGAATACAGCCCAGCGGGGTGCTCGGGCAGCCCAGGATGAAATACCAGGTATCCGGGAGCCTGGTCCCACCTGATGCAAGTTCTGCCCCTGCTAATGAGTATATGCCTGTCAATCAAAGTAGGGCTGAGCCCCGCCCTGGAGAAAATGACTGTGTGGTGCTTGCACATTTAACCCTGGATAATTTTTACAAGCTTTTTTCAAAGTCCCCAATAACAAGGAAAGCAGGCTTTCTCTCATAAGTAGGTCTTAAATGCTAGGTTTTCCAACCTCCTTTCTTCCCCCAAAGTTGGCAAGGCAACAATAATTAAACTCAGGGTTGAGAGACACTTTAAAATTGTTGCATTAGAATTAGCTACCACTAGGTGAAGTCTTAGAGAAACCTAGAATTACTTTGAACCTTTCCATTTACACCAATAGACCAGCAAAAAAATCAAATACCCAGGATCATTTTCTTTGCCTTTCTTAATTTTTAAAGGTTTTCTTTCTTTCCTTTTCTCTTTCTAAAGAAGAGACTGAGTGGTAGCCTAGGGTTTAGGGAAATTCTTGCCTAGAGGGTTGCCCTGGGCTTCCCTTTGCCATTTTGCCCTTTGTTTGAAGCCAGCTTCTTGGCCTCTAATCATTAACACAGTTCAACTTTTTCTCAAACAGGTGGAAAAGCTAATTGAATTTAATCTTGGGGGAAAAGGCAATTGAAAGGACCTTTTTGATTGAAAAACACCAGGAAGAGCCAGTATCAATCCTTTACCAACATTCAAAGAAAGCACGCAAACTAGAAGGGGGGAAGAGAGAGAGAGGGGGGGCAGAAGTCTGTAGAGATAAGTAGAAGAGGTGTAGAACCCAGGAAGACAGGAGCGGATAGTGAACGAGCTGGGAGAGCACGTTTTTTTTTTCAAAAGGCTCTCCAGTGCCATGGGGTCAGAACCATTGCTAGGTACTCCAGGACCTCTGGGCGCTTCTTCTGCTTGTCTATCAAGCCTTCTAACATTCCCTTTTGCTCCTCTCTTTTGGAGCCAAGAGGAATTAGAAAGTTCATTCCCTAACCGCCTCTCACCCATGAACTGGAGGTCAGTAGCCACACTCTGCACTTTTAGGGAATGATGGGCATCCAAATTATTAGTCTCCATTATCATGATTATAGAGAAAAACAGGGTACAGGTACTGTGGTCTCATTGCTTACTACAGGTCTTTAATTCCACTTAACACAGATCTTCAATCCCATATGATGGCTTGGTCTCAGGGATTTGAGGAATGCACCCATGGACTACATATCAGAATTACAATGGCCATAATGTGGAATGTTTCAGATGAATAAAGGAGAACCTGCAGCCTTCTGATTTCAAGATTCTTCTTTTTTAAGCACCAAAGGAAGCAAGAAAATCTTTACCTTTCTCTGCTGCACCCCTTTTAATAAAAGGGGGTTTTCTACAACATTGGGATTCAGTCAAAAGGTCACACTTATATACCTAGAATACCACATTTTGTCTTCAGGCTGCAGGTTCCTTAGCCCTGTGAGCTGCACTGGAATTCCAAGCCTCCCTAATTAAGCATAGAAAATAAGATTCATATTATTTTATTTTTTACTCACCACTATACTAATGAGGAGGGATTCATACTTTAGTTGGCATTCGGAAAACTCAAAGAGATAATTATATCGTAAAATAGCTTTTTTCATTTCTTTTCCTTTTCCTTCCTCCCCCCACCATGGAGTATCATTTTGTCACTGTCAGCAGAGTACCCTGCATCACAGCTCACAGCAACCTCCAACTCTTGGGCTCAAGCAATCCTCTTGCCTCAGCCTCCCAAGTAGCAGGGACTGCAGGCGCCCGCCACAATGCCCAGCTGTTTTTAGATGTGGGAGGGCTCTCACTGTGGCTCAGACTGATCTGGAACTAATTCCTGAGCTCAGGAAATCCATGCTCCGCAGCCTCCCAGAGTGCTAGGAGTATAGGTATGAGCCACCACGCCTTGCCTTAAAATAGCTTTCTAAGAAGATTCATTGTGAAGAGCTAATAAAAACCTAAAAATGCAAGACAGTCCCCCTATCAAGGACACTGGAATTGGCATGACTCCTATGCTCCCTGCTATCCGACTTTACCTGAATATTTATTCTACTCCTGAAGACTCACGTCTGTCTGAATTGCCTTTCTTTTCTGAAGAAACTGTCAGCTTCCCTATCAGATAAAACTGCCTAAAAATTTAGAAGATAATCCTAAGTGATTTACTCCCTGAAGTAAGAAATAGGGCTTAGACCACAGTCAAAGAATTTCTAACTCCAGGGAAGAAGCTCAAAAGTTTTCTGAAGAATTCAGAATTTTAATTGGAACCTATGATTCCAGCATGCTTGACCTTTACCAACTAATATAAATGTTGACAGGACCCAAGGAAACCTAAAAATGGGTGAAAGAAGCAGGGTGTCCTGAGAATGGGATTAGCAATGGGACAAGTCTCAGCTGGTCTACTGATGGGCCAAGCAAAGCCTAAAACATTGCAAATGACCTTTTAAATGCCATTCCCCATCCAGACTGACTGGTCTATCATCCCAGCCTACAGGCAAAAGAAAAAAGAGTCTGTTACCAATTTTAGCAAGCTCTTTCCTTAAGGTATTCCAGAATCTACCAAATTAATGATACAACCCAACCAGCCCCAGCTGCTCTCTTGGTAAATGAGCTCCCTCTGGAGATTAGTGGGTTTGTGAAAAAGGAAAAGATAGGTTGGAGACTGTAAGACCAGCTGAACTAATAATTATAGCTGAACATCTTGAAAGGACCTTGGAACAAGATAAGAAAAAAAAAAGATAAGTAAATAAAAGCTTCTAAATTAATGTCCAGGCAATTGGAAAAACTCAGTATCAACTAAATAACCCAGAATGATCTTTGTACCTGCCCTAGGATGTTTTTCCAATAAGCAACCCCTCAAGTAATATTTTCCAAAAAGATTGTTGCTATTTTTATAAACAACTAGAACATTGCAAAAAAGTCACATTTTCTATCTTCTGATAATAATCTACATGTGAACCACGAGAACTAATGGACTTTCAAGGGAAGCTTTGGTAAGCTTTTACCAATTATTCATTTATATAAACAAGGGGAAAAAATAAAAAATTAATAAAGGTTTTATTTTTTTCCATGTTGGTTAAAAACCAACAGAGAGCCACTATTTTTATTTCAAATGTCATCCTTT
Source organism: Perodicticus potto (assembly GCA_963574655.1). NCBI lineage: Eukaryota > Metazoa > Chordata > Mammalia > Primates > Lorisidae > Perodicticus > Perodicticus potto. The sequence goes on from CAUYRH010074337.1 coordinate 12,255, forward strand.
TTGTTTTTTTTTCCTAACTTTGTTGCCCTCAGTAGAATGCTGTGGCATCACAGCTCACAGCAACCTCCAGCTTTTGGGCTTAGGTGATTCTCCTGCCTCTGCCTCCCGAGTAGCTGGGACTACAGGCGCCCGCCACAACACCCAGCTATTTTTTTGCTGCAGTTTGGCCAGGGCCAGGTTCAAACTTGCCACCCTCAGTATATGGGGCCAACACCCTACTCACTGAGCCACAGGCACCGCCCTCAAATGCCTTTCTTATAGGACAAAATCTATCTAGGAATTAAAAGAAATTTCAGTTGTGGGGTATCAAATTCATGTCTCCACCTCTATAACTGACTGTGGGCCCTTTCACTGAAAAATATTCCTTTCTGCTATGCGACACAACCCTACTCAATTAGACAGAGACCTCCTCCCTAAGCTAAAAGATCTACTAGGGCTTGACTCTGATGGAGATTGGAGACCGAAATTTCCTGACCCACCTGAGCCAGACCTCATCTGTATTTTGCAGTCTGTCCCAGATACAGAGAAATAAAACCGTCCATAAAATGCTCCTCACATAACCACAGTCCCCAGAGGCTTATGGGCCACATCCACTCCTGACACTGGAGGAATATAAAGTCAAGAGTCCATTAATGTTCACATAAACTTCACTAAGCCTCTTCCCAAATTACCTCAATACCCGCTAAAACCCAAGGCAAAACAAGGTTTTATGCTAGCACCAATAATCGAAAACTTAATTGCTCAGAGACTAATTAATTATTCTATGTACCAGTGCTTGTAACACCAATTTTACCTGCACAAAAAAGCGAAGGACAAGTATGGCCATTTGTTCAGGATCTAAGAACCATTAACATGTGCTTAAGCGATTCTCTTGCCTCAGCCTCCCGAGTAGCTGGGACTACAGGCGCCTGCCACAACGCCTACTATTTTTTGTTGTAGTTTGGCCAGGGCCGGGTTCGAACCCGCCACCCTCAGTATATGGGGCCGGTGCCCTACCCATTGAGCCACAGGCACCGCCCTCTCCCAGTGGTTCTAAACCCAAATCTTTTGTCGTGGGTCCCCTCAGATTCTAAGTGGTTTGCAATTGCAGACTTATGTTCAGCCTTCTTTAACCTTCCAATCAACCTTGACAGTCAATACCTGTTTGCTTCCACCTGCAATAATCAACAATATACCTGGAGTCATGTGTCAGAGGTCACTGAAGCTCCTTCCTATATCTCTCAAGTGTTCTGTCAAGACTTGAGCACCTCCCAGTTGCCTAGAGGGTGGACTCTCCTGTAACAAGTGAAACTATGTTTACCCATGAAGGAGGCATCCCACCAGGATTTTCTCTATTGCAGCAGTTAGCAGAAAAGGGACATAAAATCTCCTGAGACAAAAGAGATTTATCAACAGATATTGTTCACTATGTAGGACACAGTCTGAGGGCTGCAATCAACCAGCTTTCTCCTAATTAAACTGACCTAGAAATTCCCTTGACCAGTAATTAAGAAGCAATTTTGAGGGTTCTTAGGTTTAGTTGGCTATTAATGTCTGTGGGTGCTTAATGTTTTCCTCTTAGCTTCCGCACTGTATGAGCTCATTGAAAACTCAGCCCTTGGGCTCAGCACCTGTGGCTCAAGTGGCTAAGGCGCCAACCACATACACCTGAGCTGGCAGGTTCAAATCCAGCCCGGGCCAGCCAAACAACAATGACGGCTGCAACCAAAAAATAGTCAAGCGTTGTGGCAGATGCCTGTAGTCCCAGCTACTTAGGAGGCAGAGACAGGAGAATCGCTTGAGCCCAGGAGTTGGAGTTTGCTGTGAGCTGTGATGCCACAGCACTTTACCCAGGGGGACAGCTTGAGGCTCTGTCTCAAAAAAGAAAAAACCCATGAACCCCTTCTCTTGGGAAGAAAAATAAGAATCAGCCTTTGCAAAATTAAACGGGGCATCATAAAATCCCCTGCTTTGGAATTACTAGATTAACTCAAAGCCTTTAACCTTGTTTGCAATTGAAAGAAATAGCCATGCTTTGGGAATATTCGCACAGGAAAGGGTTGATAAACTTAGGCCCATTTCCGATTATAGTGTTCAATTTAGACTGTCACAGAAACTTCTGCAGATCCAACCCTAGGTAACGATGTTTATCTCCATACACCACATAAAGTACAAAGTCTTCTCAACGTTGATCTTATCCAACATCTTTGTGGAGCAGATTAACTTCAGGAAATCCTTTGCTCTCACCTCCTAACATTCATCTGAAACTTTTGCAATCATTTGCAATCCTGCTTCTTCATGGCCTTTAACTGACGCAGGTGAACAGCATGACTATAGCACTGTAACCTCTGTATTAGTCACCAACTACCCTGCTTTGGAGGGCACTCCTCTACAACATCCTGATTTGTTCTTTTTGTGGCTGGAACTTATGCTAGAGGTCAGGCAGGAAATTTTTGCACTCCATACGTAGTCACCACCCAACACTAGCTCCAAACCTCCAAACTTCCTACTCCCCCACCTCAAGTCCGCTCAGTGGGCAGAACTTTATGCTCTTACCCATGCCTACATTTTATCTAAAAGCCAGTCTGTCAACATTTACACTAACAGTCGCTGTGCCTTTGGGGTGGTTCATGATTCTGGAATACTTTGAAGCAAAAAAGTTTCCTCACTGGGCGAGGCCTGTGGCTCAAAGGTGTAGGGCACCGGCCCCATACGCCAGAGGTGACGGGTTCAAACCCAGCCCCAGCCAAAAATTGCAAAAAATGTTTCTTCACTTTGATACCGGAATTTCGTCTTCAAGGGTTCTTGGTCACGGTGATTCGAAGAATGAATCCACAGACCACAGATCAGTGGTAGGGCAGGATTTATTTACAGAAAAGAAAAAAGTACAAAAACACCAAAGCTCCTGGCAGAGAGAACCCAGATGGGGAAAGAGCTCTCTTGCTCCCTCTGTCTGTCTCTCTCAGGGCTCTTTGCTCAGGGGTATATATAGTCACATGGGGTTATTTAGCCAGAGTTACTTTTAGCCTGCATGAGTCCTCAAAAGTGACATCCAGCCTTATATTTAGCAGCAGCCCCCCCATCCCCAATTCAGGTGTTACATTTAGCAGCATGCGGCTGAACTAGGTGAATGGCTACAATCCCCTTCACTCAGGCCCAGGAAACTTACATGAAATTGACCAGGCCTAGAAAAGGCAGGGTTCTCCCTTCAGCCAGAAGTGCAAGGGGAGGAAGACCCAAGGTGCTGGTGTCTCCCCAGCAGTTGTCTGGCCCCTCTGGTTACTGGAACCCCTACGGACACCCCTCCCCCACTCACCCTCAAGCCCACAGGTTCTGCTGCCGGCTGCCCCTGCACCAACACCACCAGGGCTAACGCGGCAGGTCCTCCAGCTCAGCTCAGCTGGCTGGGGCCCACCTGTCCTGTATTAAATTCTGTAGGCATGCCAATAAAAACCGGCCTGCAAGCTGATGAGTCCCTGCCGTTAGATGGCTGCCTAAACAGTCGGCTGTTATGAAAACAGAGGTTCATGCAATGAAAACTAAGCCTGAATATCAGGGAAATGCTCTGATTCCCATGCCAAAAATGTTATGCAACTCTGTGAGATCTGTGATTTAAACCTGACAGCTAGAAATAATAAACACGTTCCCTGATAATCTGACTTTCCCTCCCTATGCCCAGATATTGTCACCCGCAGGCAACAAAATGTTGCTGAGGATTGAAAAGAATATTAGAAATGAGAAGACTGCTAGGTTAATTGCCTTTCTCAGTTGTGGGGAAAGTTGATGGTTATTTGGTGCTCTCAGACTGCCATAAGGGACCTTTGTTACGCTCTTTACATTCCCTCACCCATGATGGTATTGATAAAATAGTGAAAACCATCAGCAAGTATTGGTGGGGGAATTGTTATAAAGTTGCAAAAGCTATTTATAATCAATGCTTACCCTGCCAAATTTATAATCCAGGAGAATCTTTTCCTATGTCCCCTGAAAAGACACCTGTCCAATAGGCTCCCTGAACATCTACAATTATACTTCATCCAACTCCCAAGTATGAGTTATCCTCAGGTATATATAAAAGTCCTTATGTTGTCTGGATGGGTTGAAACCTTCCCATGTTGAAAAGCTTACACTGTTACTGTAACAAAGAAACTGCTAGAAGTAGTTATTCAATCTGGATATTCTGAAGGCTATTTCAAGCAATTAAGGCACTCATTTTACTGACCAGGAATTAAAGCACCACCTATATTTTTTTTTGGTGATAATAATGATAGTCTTTGGTAGTATCATTGTGCTTACCATTCTCAGTCCTCAGGTAAGACTGGGAGAACTAATGAGATACTTAAAGTCAACATTTCCAAGTTATCTAAAATCACTGGCCTTCCGTGGCTCCAAATTCTGCCTCTGGCTCTCATGAATCTTTGGTGCACCCCCATTAGAAATCACAGGTTAACTCTTAATGAAATTGTTACTGGTCATCCTACATCAACAGATAATAATTAGACCCCTTAATTGTCCCATACTGAAATGACCCAATATAGTAAGTCCTTAATTAATCCTTAATGAATCCTTAATGTGATACTAAGCTAAAAAGTATCACCAACAAGTTAAAGAAGGCTCTTGAGGTACAGATGTAAAGAGTTTCAAAAGACATAGCCTGGAACATGGTTATTGGATGTTGTGGAAGCATCATCAGAGAACTGTCCTTGAAAACCACTGGAAAGAACTCTACCAAATGCTTCTGACTACAGACATCACAGCTAAACTCAAAAATGTTGATCTTTGGGTTTACATCTCAGCTAAACAGAGCACCTCCTGATACCACTTGGTTTTCTTAAACCAGAAACGTAAATAGCAACAACAACAATAACCAAAAAAAAAAAAAAATTCAAGTTAACCAGAGTGAGAGATTGATGGCTTCATTCTATAGACAGCTTTTCTCAAGACATCAGAACAAGACTCTGTATTCTAATGAGACTCCTATCCCTCCTAATGTTTTCCGTCTGTGCCTACCTTTTCCACTTAGAAGAATAATGCTACAATTATAATTTTAAAATCAGTCACTTTGGGCTCAGCACATATAGCACAGTGGCTATGGCATCAGCCACATGCACTGAGGCTGGCAGGTTTGAATGAGGCCCAGGCCTGCTAAACAACAATGACAACTGCAACAACAACAAAAATAGCTGGGCATTGTGGTGGGTGCCTGTAGCTCTAGCTACTTGGGAGGCTGAGGCAAGAGAATGGCTTAAGCCCAAGAGTTGAAAGTTGTTGTGAGCTGTGACACCATAGCACTCTACTGAGGGTGACATAGTGAGACTCTCTCTCTCTCAAAAAAAAAAAATAATAATAAAATCAGTCACTTTTGTTGGTAACTTGATGAAGTATTGGATCTTTCGTGTCAAACTGAAGCCTTTTATATCATCCAAAATATCCTTTAGTCCACCCAGTAGCTAATTTTACCAACATCTCCGAAGCAACTGTTGATATTGTACAAGTGATCCTACTATTTAGACTTCTAGCTCAACTCATTCTAACTTGTTGCTTTAATTAACCCAGGCATGGAGTATAAGAATCAGGACCAACAAGTGTATCGTAAGATAGGCTTTCACCAAAAGCCCAAGTGAAATTTCTTGCAAACTGACTTATGTGTCAGGGTACTGTAGTGCTCATTTAACCTGTAATAACTTCATATCAAACCTCTGGCTAGAAACTGCTATGAACAACAGAACTAGAAAGAGGGCTTCCTGTGCACCCATCAAGTATACTTTTTTTTTCTTAGAGAAACAGAGTCTCACTTTATCACCCTCGTGAGAGTGCTGTGGCCTCACAGCTCACAGAATCCTCCAACTCCTGGGCTTAGGCAATTCTCTTGCCTCAGCTTCCCGGTATCAGGTATACTTGAAATTGTGGAGAATTCCTTGGCCAACCCTATGCATGGGCAACTTCATGCCTTGATAGATGAAGAGAGAAGAACCAACATAGGCTAGGAATTTTGATATTCAAAATATTAGTCCATTCCTCTTATCTTACATCATAGGATAAAGAGAACATTTTCAGGGTGCATTAACTGTCCTGGATAGGCTTGTAAGATCTGTTTTTCTGTGCCTTGGGTAAGTACAAATGAGGTAATAATTAGAAATTTATCCTGACAAATAATTTCTATAACATATTCTACTGCAAAGGCTTCTGTTGTACAATAGACTTCTTTAAGTTCTCTTGCTCAAGTTATACTAGGAAAATAGGATTGTTCTAGACTGCCTACTGACTGCACAGGGATGAGGTCTGTGTTAACACTTCTTACTGTACACAGATAAATGTATTAGGTATTGTAAAGATTAGTTATAAAAAAAATTAATGAACAACCTACTTGGTTAAAATGGGTAGATTCCTTATCTGGCTCATTCTTTGATCTATTTGATTTTAGTTAGTTCTGTGCATGAAGATCGTGGCTAAGAAAGGTACTACCAAAAAAAAAAAAAAAGCAAAGGAAGGTACTACAAACTTTCGATATTTTGATATCTTCTTGAAAATAATAATAGTCTCCTTGGTACCCTGTATTAAATTATTAAAAAGTGCTAAATGTTTGTTTGCAGCCATCCATATAAAGTCAAATGGTCTCTCTCTGATGGAACAACAAAAACTCCAAGAAATGTATGATAAGAAGGATACCAAAACCTATGAATGGTATGTTGAGAAGGGAAACCCCAAATAGTGGCAACTGAGAATAGCAGGAATGCCCTTAACTTTGGTCACACTCTCACCTAGGTGAGAAGCTAACTAATGCAGGACTCACAGAATGAGTTAGGAAGTATGTGCTCTGCTTCTATGCCTTCAAAGATACTATACAAATTGGTATAATTTCTTCTTTAATTATTTGGTATGACTCACCACTGAACCCATTTGGTACTAGTGCTTTCTGTTTTAGAGGTTTATTAATTATTGATTCAACTTCAATAGATACAGGCCTATTGTCTATTTTTGTATAAATTTGAGCGGACTGTGTCTTTCAAGTTATCAAATTTGTGGGCATATAGTTCTTCATAGTATTCATTTATTATTTTCCAAATTCCCATAAGGTGTGCAGTGATGTTCTCTCCTTTATTTCTGATAGTAGTCATTTGTTTCCTTTTTTTTTTCTTAGCCTGGCTAGAGGCTTATTGACATGATTGATCTTTTTAAAGAACTATTTTTTGTTGTTTTATTAACTTTCTCTATGATTTTGTTTTCAATATCATTGATTTCTTTTTTTTTTTTTTTTTTTTTTGAGACAGAGTCTCACTGTGTCACCCTGGGTAGAGTACTGTGGTATCACAGCTCACTGCAACCTCAAACTCTTGGGCTTAAGTGATTTTCTTGCCTCAGCCTCCTAAGTAGCTGGGACTACAGGTGCCCACCACAACACCCAGCTATTTTTTTTTATTGTTGTTGTTGCAATTGTTTAGCAAGCCCAGGCTAGGTTTGAACCCACTACCCTCAATGTATGTGGCTGGTGCCGTAACCACTGTACTACAGGCACCAAGCCAATATCATTGATTTCTATTCTAATTTGTATTGTTTCTTTTCTTTTCTCCTGTTGTATTTAATTCATTTGACTTTTCTTGTCTTCCTAGATTACTGATTTCAGAACTATCTTAATTTATAATTTATACATTCAATACTCTTAATTTTCTTCTGAGCACCACTTTCACTGTATTCCATCAATTCAACAAGTTGTATTTTTATTTGGTCCATTGTAGTCCAGAAATTGTGAGATTTCTACTCTTTCAAATTCAATAAGGTAAATTTTATAGCTCAAAATATGGTCATTCCTGGGGAATGTTCCATGTGAGCTTGAGAAGAACACGTATTCTGCTGTGGTTGGATGAAGTAGTCTGTAGTTCCCCATTATATCCAGTTGGTGGATGCTACCATGAACATGGGCCTCCCTTCTCTAAGCAGCTTTCCGTGGACTTTGGCCCCACCAGCATGTTGCAACCTTCCATCAGGACCCCAAATCTCCTTTCAAAGGCACTACTGACAAGGATGGTTGCCAAACTGATGTTTATGTCAGGTGACAAATGTAGACTTCTTCTTTTGCCATTTTGCTGATGTCAATCCTCAAAATTCTTATATTCAGTCTTAAAACTAAAAAAGGTAAGTATCTTGTTGGATTCACTTTTATCCATTAATCCTCTGATAACTATTAACCTTTTCTATTTCCTTGAGTCTATCTGGACATTTTATTTGTTATTGTTTAATGGTACTCCATTGATGAAAACATTCAGAAATTCTAAATGATATTCACCAAGTTTATTTAAGTAATGGTAAATACAAGTAACATTTATTGAATGCTTATAAGGTTTTAGTCTCTTTTCCAAGTATTTTATATGTATTAATTCTTTTCATCTCTCTACATGAATATATATCATATATATACCATTATTCAGTTTTGAAGATAAGGAAACTAAGTCACAAAAATTTAAGTGGCTTGTTAGTAGGATTAGGATGTAACGTAAGACCAACTAGTTAAAATCTACACTCACAACCATTATGCTACATTATGAAGAAATTCTAAAAATTTATTTTGACTAATTAAATATAACCATAAAGAATTTTAATTAGCCATAGCATAATATCTATTATCTCTATTAATTGGTAGGATACTGGAAAATTATCAAATAAATTTGAAAAATTCCTATATTCTATTAAAAAGGGTGAAAATATTTAAGTTAGATTTGAAGCTCAGTAATTAGAAAACAAAATGGTGGTCAATATAATTTTATAGAGCTAAATTTCCTATAATATTTAATACATGGTTAGAGGTGGCAGGTTCAAGCCCAGACCTGGCTAAAAACTGCAAAAATAAAAAATAAATTAATTAATACATGGTAGTTAAATTTATTACAGAATTTGAAGTCATAATGTATATGATTGCATGAGTACGGTCTGTTTCTCAAAAATGCCAGTTTATAGATTTGTAATGCTATCTAATAAATATAGTCATGGTTAATTTGATTTAATTGTATTAAATTTAATTTATATACACATAGAATTGTTACTCAGAGCATTCACATTGCCCAAACATACTGGTTTAAAATACTCTTTAGACAATTCAGTTTCCTTTTAATATATAGGACAGTGTTTACATTTTAAATTTTAAAATTAAAAGAAATGAAAGTAATTTTCAAATCTAATTTTGATTAAGTCAGACTAAATTATGCAATATGTAGAAAAAAGAATAAACATTTTATGATTCTAATCTTTAAAAATCTGGAAAATGCAAATGTATCTACTGTAAGAAAAGTTGGGGAGGCAGTGGGAGAGAGAGATTGCTAAAAGCAAGTGGTAAATACCCAGGTGTTTGAGGGAAATATAATCCCCAAAGACATAATGCCAAATGTTAATCCCAAATGTTGAAATCTTGAAAAATCAAACTCCTTAGAGATTAAATTTCCTAAAATCTATATTCATAAAATCTAAAACCCTTAATGTCTAAAACCTTGAACATTACAATCACAGGATAGTTGCAGTGGAAATATTATATTGCTATTTTCTTTTTTTTAAGACGACCCGACTTGTGGAAGAAAAACTTTAATAAATGCTGTTGCAAAAAACACCTGTATGAAGTAGAAATTGTCCCAGTAACAGTAAAGAATAAATTCTAGAAAGTGGAGGTAACTAGATGTAAAATTCTCACAGCAATTTAAAAGAACAGTCCCAGATGGTTAGGCTGAGGCCAACACCTAATGAGGACGAAAGCCTTGTCTGTGGGGAATTTTGGAGGATACCTGGAGAAATATTACACGGTGCATAAACCAAATTGAATTGTTTTCACAAGTGTTGTAAAGTTTCATATAGTAAAAGGTTTTTTCTACATGCACTTCAATTTCACAGCAAGAGTTGCATAGAATACCTAAACACAGAAGAGAGCATTCCCGCAAGATATCTAACTCTTTGATATAATAATGCATATAATTCAAAATGATTACACTATCATTACATCTAGGGCTTTCTGCAATTACAAGGTGGTGGTTGTGGAAAGCATGGCCCCCAGTATTAACACCTAGAAAGCAGCCACCACCTTCTACATGTGTTCTCTTTTTGCATTTTTTCTTCATTTTTCTTAATCAACTCTGCTGTTGTTGCTGCTTCTTAGCAAAACTGGTAAAAACAAAATTGTAATCATTGAACATAGCACTCTGAC
>CAUYRH010074339.1:0-77106 GCA_963574655.1 Perodicticus potto
AAAGAAGAAATATTTCAAAATCATTCTACTTGATCTGGATACACCTGATATTGAAATTGGAGAAAATACATTGTTATAAAGGGAAATTACAAACATATTTCACTTATAAATGAGGATGCAATATCCTAAACAACATATTGACAAGTTGAATTAAAAATTAATGTTTAAGTAATGTACTTTGGTCAAAATTTAATCCAATTTATGTGAGAATTAGTTGCTATTTTCTTTTGTTTGTTTGTTTTTTTCCCTCATACCCTCCCTCCTTCTCTCTCTGTCTGCTCTCTCCTTCCCCCATGCCCCACTGTGTCATTAATTGTCATTAATTGTCCTCAAATCAAAGTTGAATACATAGGATTCATGATTCTCCATTCCTGTGATGTTTCACTAAGAATAATGTGTTCCACCTCCATCCAAGTTAGTACAAACACTGCAAAGTCTCCATTTTTTGATGGCTGAGTAATATTCCATGGTATACATAACCATGGCTTACCAATCCACTCCTGGGTTGAAGGATATTTAGGCTGTTTTCACATTTTAACAATTATAAATTGGGATGTCATAAAAGCCTAATACAAGGGTCTTTATCATAAAAGTTTTTTTTTTTCCTTCTGGATAAATGCCCAGTAATGGGATTGCAGGATCAAAAGGGAGGTCTAGGTTGAGTTCTTTGAGCTTTCTCCATACTTCCTTCCAAAAGGTTGTATTAGTTTGCAGTCCCACCAGGAGTGCAAAAGTGTTCCTTTCTCCCCACATCTGCGCCAGCATCTGCAATTTTGAGATTTTGTGATATAGGCCATTCTCGCTGGAGTTAGATGGTATGTCTGGGTGGTTTTAATTTGCATTTCTCTAATAATTAGGGATGATGAGCATTTTTTCAAGTGTTTATTGGTCATTCGTCTGTCGTCTTTAGAGAAGATTCTATTCATCTCTCTTCCCCATTGATGTATGGGATTATTGGTTTTTTTCTTGTAAATTAATTGGAGTTCTGTATAGATCCTGGTTATTAAACTTTTTTCAGAAACAAAATATGCAAATATCCTTTCCCAATGGGTAGGTTATCTATTTGCTTTGGTTGTTGTCTCCTTGGCTGTACAGAAGCTTTTCAGTTTAATTAAGTCTCATTTGTTTATTGTTGCAGTTGTTGCCATTGCTGTGGCAGTCTTCCTCATAAAGTCTTTCTCCAGGCCAATATCTTCCACTGTTTTTCCAATTCTTTCTTTGAGGATTTTTATCATCTCATGCCTTAAATTTAAGTCCTTTATCCATCTTGAATCAATTTTTGTGAGTGGAGAAAGGTGTGCATCCAGTTTCCATCTTTTATATATGGATATCCAATTCTCCCTGCACCATTTATTGAATAGGGAGTCCTTCCCCCAGTGAATGATCTTGTTTGGTTTATCGAAGATGAGTTAGCTATAAGTTGTTGGCTTCATTTCCAGGCTTTCTATATGATTCCAAGTATCTATGCCTCTATTTTTGTGCAGTACCATGCTGTCTTGGCTGCTATAGCCTTGTAATACAGCCTAAAATCTGGTATGGTGATACCCTTGGCTTTGTTTTTATTATTAAGAACTGCCTTAGCTATATGGGTTTTTTTCTGGTTCCCTACAAAGTGTAGAATCATTTTTTCCAGGTCTTGAAAATAGGATGTTGGAATGAAGAACAATAAAATACATATATTTAAAAAAAAAGAAAAACGAAAATAGGATGTTGGTATTTTATTTTATTATTATTTTTTATTTGCAGTTTTTGGCCGGGGCCAGGTTTGAACCCAACACCTATGGTATATGGGGCCGGCACCCTACTCACTGAGCCACAGGCACCAGACCAGGATGTTGGTATTTTAGTAGGGATGGTGTTGAATCGGTAAACTGCTCTGGGAAGCATAGACATTTTAACAATGTTGATTCTTCCCAGCCATGAGCATGGTATATTCTTCCATTTGTTAAAGTACTCTGCTATTTCCTTTCTTAGGGTTTCATAATTATCTGTCTAGAGGTCTTTCATTTCTTTTGTTAGGTATATTCCTAAGTATTTCGTTTTCTTTGGGGCTATGGTGAAGGGAGTTGTGTCCTTAATTAACTTTTCATCTTGACTATTGGACTATTGTTGGCATACAAAGGCAACTGACTTTGGACATTGATTTTATATACTGAGACTTTGCTGTATTTTTTGATGACTTCCAAGAGTCTTGTAGTTGCATCTTTGGGGTTCTCTAAGTATAAGATCATATTATCAACAAAAAGGGAGACTTTGACCTCCTTTGCACCCAACTGGATGTATTTATTTTCTTGCCTTGTCTAATTGTATTGGCTAGAACTTCCAGCACTATGTTGAATAGCAATGGTGACAGAGGATAACCTTGTCTGGTTCCAGTTCTAAGAGGAAAAGCTTTTAGTTTTACTCCCTTCAGTAAAATATGAGCTGTGGGTTTATCATAGATAGTTTAAGACATGTGCCACCTATACTCTCAGTGTTCTAATTAGAAAAGGATGGTGGATTTTATCGAATGCTTTTTCTGCATCTATTGAGAGGAACATATAGTCCTTGGTTTTGCTTCTGTTGATATGGTGAATAATGTTTATGGACTTTCGAAACCAACCCTGTATCCCTGGGATGAAACCTACTTGATCAAGATGTTTGACTTTTTTGATGAGGAACTGTAAATCTATTGGCCAAGATTTTGTTGAGAATTTTTGTACCTATATTCATTAGTGAAATTGGTCTGAAATTCTCCTTTTTAGTTTGGTCTTTACCTGGTTTGGGTATCAGGGTGATGTTTGCTTCATAGAATGTATTGGGGAAGATTCCTTCCTCCTCAATTTTTTGGAATAATTTCTGCAGTATAGGAATAAGCTCTTCTTTGAAAGTTTGATAAAATTCTGGTGTGAAGCCATCCGGACCAGGGCATTTTTTTTGTTGGGAGATTTTTTCTTGTTTCTTTGATCTCAGTGCTTGAAATTGGTCTGTTCAGGAGATCTATTTCATCTGGGCTAAGTCTAGGGAGAGGGTGTGATTCCAAATATTGATCCATTTCCTTGACATTGTCAAATTTCTGGGCATAAAGTTTCTGGTAGTATTCAGAGATAATCTCTTGTATTTCTGTAGCATCAGTTGTTATTTCCCCTTTTTCATTTCTGATTGAGGTTACTAGAGATTTTACCTTTTTATTTCTAGTTAGTCTGGTCAAAGGCTTATCTATTTTATTTATTTTTTCAAAAAACCAACTCCTTGTTTCATTAATTTTATGAATGATTCTTTCGTTTTCAATTTCATTGATCTCTGGTTTAATTTTGGATATTTCTTTTATTCTGCTGGGTTTAGGCTTAGATTGTTCTTCTTTTTCCAATTCCATTACATGGCGTGTGAGTTTGTTGATATGCTCTCTTTCTGTTTTTCGAATGTAGGCCTCTAAAGCAATAAATTTTCCTCTCAGGACTGCTTTTGCTGTATCCCATAGGTTTTGATAGTTTGTATCTTCATTGTTGTTATACTAAAGGAAGTTAATGATTTCCTTTTTTATTTCTTCCTGCACCCAAGTGTCATTCAGCATGAGGTTGTTTAACTTCCATGCCTTTGTGTGAGGTTGAGGATTTTTGTTGATGTTGAGTTCCACTTTTATTGCCTTGTGGTCTGAAAAGATGGAAGGTAGAATTTCAATTCTTTTGATCCTGCTGAGGTTTGTTTTGTGTCCTAGGATATGATCAATTTTGGAGAATGTTCCATAGGACGATGAGAAGAATATATATTCTCTATCTTTGGGATGGAGCATTCTATATACATCTACCAAGCACAGTTATTCTAAAGTCTCATTTAAATCTTTAATACCTTTATTTACTTTCTGTTTAGAGGATCTTTTCAGCTCTGAGAGAGGGGTGTTAAACTCCCCTGTTATAGGATATCATATCGCTCAGACTAAGCAAGGTCTGTTTCAAGAATCTGGGAGCATTTAAATTGGGTGCATAAATATTTAAAATTGAAATGTCTTCTTGTTGTATTTTTCTCTTAACCAATATGAAGTGACCATCATTCTCTTTTTTAACTTTAGTTGCTTTAAATCCACATGTATCTGAGAATACGATTCCAACACCTCTTTTCTTCTGAGTTCCGTTTGCCTAAAAAACTGACTTCCAACCCTTAACTCTGATTTTTCATTTGTCTTTTGATGTGAGGTATGTTTCCTGCAGACAGCACACAGATGGCTTGTGTTTTTTAATCCAATCAATCTATGCCTCTTCAGTGGGGAATTCAAGCCATTGACATTTATTGAGATAATTGATAAGTGTGGTAGCATTTTATTCATCTTATTTTGTGAAAGTCCGTTGGTTAGTTTTGTTTTTTGCATCATTGGGGAAACTAGGTTCTGTCCTATATTTTCTGGGTGTTTACTTTGCTGAAGATCCATCCATTGTGATGGTCAGTATATAGGACAGGTTGAAATATTTCCTGTAAAACTGGTCTTATTGTGACAAATTTCCTCAATGTTTGCATATCAATAAAAGATTTGATTGCTCCATCAATTTTAAAGCTTAGCTTGGTGGGGTATAGAATTCTAGGCTGGAAATTGTTCTGTTTAAGTAGGTTAAAGTTAGATGACCATTTTCTTCTGGCTTGAAAAGTTTCATTAGAGAAGTCTGTGGTCACCCTGATAGGTTTGCCCCTGCAGATCAGTTGGCTCTTACTCCTGGCATCTTGCAAGAGCTTTTATTTTGTCTTGACTTTAGATAAATTCATCACAATGTGCCTTGGAGAAGTTCTATTTGAGTTGAGATGATCAGGGGACCGATAGCCCTCTGAAAGGAGTATGTCAGAGTCTTTGGTGATATTTGGGAAATTTTCATGTACAATATTCTCTAGAATGGCTTCCGTTCCTCTAAGGACTTCTTCTTTCCCTTCAGGAATACCTATAACTCATATGTTTGAACACTTCATAAAGTCCCATAATTCTGTCAGTGAACGTTCTGCTTTCCTTCTCTTCTTTTCAGCCTCTTTAACTCTCTGAGTTATCTCAAGAGCCTTATTCTCTACCTCTGAGATTCTTTCTTCTGCATGTGTAATCTGTTGTTGATACTTTCTATTGCATCCTTAAGTTCCCTAACTGACTGCTTCAGTTCCTTCAGCTCTGCTATATCCTTTTTATATTCTTCCTATCATTCATCTCTTATTTGATTCTGTTTTTGAATGTCCTTTTGGTTATTATCCACTTTCTCAGCAATTTCTTTTATTGCTTTTTGATTGTTTTCCACTTTCTCAGCAATTTCCTTTATCATTTACATTATCTGTATTAAATTCCCCTTCTGTCATTTCTAACATTTCTTTATAGGAGGGATCTTTTGCAGTAGCTATCTCACGATCCCTAGAAGGGGTTACTCTGGCCTGGGATTCCATGTTGCCAGGAATTTTCTGCTGATTCTTCCTCATGAGTACTTTCTTGTATCTGTTTCCTTATCCTAATTTTCCTTTCATTTCTTGCTCTTTAAGTTACTGTAGCACTGGCCTAAAGTTTTAATGAGTCCTTCTGGTCTCGCACCAGATGGACTGAAAAGATTAAAAGATTAAAGAGCAAGAAGGGAAAAAAAGATTTAAAGAAGAGAGGGAAAAAAAGAGAGAGAGAAAGAAGAGGGGGTGAGTAAAAGGAAATTTTGACTAAAAGAAGAGAGACATTGAAAGAGAGAAAGAGGAGAAATATAGGTGTGTAGTAGGGAATTAGGGCCTAATCTAAAAGACCCCCAACCTCCAGGAGTGCTGGGTTGGGTGATTCCCTTGAGGTCAATAGCTCTTGCCAGCCAGCTCAGACACAATACCCCACCCCTACCAGGTAGAGAGAAAAGACAAAAATACTGTAAATCGAACCGAAACAAGCAAAAACTCTTATGGGATAAAATTGGGGCGGGGGGAATAATAGGGACAAAAACACGAGCAAAAATGAAATTCTAATCATTGAAGAAGACAAAAATGGGAGATTGTATCTAGAATGGTGAAAAAGAAAAAAAGTCAAGGAAAAATGTTGAAATTAAAAAACAAACAAACAAACAAACAAATAACAAAAACCAAAAACTCCCAAACCAAGAAACCAAATAGTATACATATCTTGCTAAGTATTGATCGGGCAACAGGTGATTTTCTGAGGTATGAGATATTAATCACAATGTTGATACAGCTGTACGAGATGGGGACTGGAGGCCTCTGCTGATTACTCAGACCCTGCAGGCTTGGGAGCCCAAATAACTCCTCAGCCCACTCAAAAGACACTCCAAGCCATAAACCTTGGACAAGCAGAAGCTTTCCAGGGAAAGTACTTATCCCTGGGATCTCTCCTGGTGTGGGTGCCTGTTTATCCAGTGCGCCAAATCCAGTCTCCCGCTATGTCCCTGAGGGCCACGGCTGTCAATCTGCCAAACACTTGTATCTCCCCACTTGCCCAGTGTCTCAATCCCCGCTTTGGGCAGCTCAGTCACTAGTTTACTCACCCAAGGTCTCCCAGCCTATTCTGGCGCTGCAACACGCAGGAGCAGCCCACAGCTGAATGATATTAGCTCCTTTCCGGTTCAGTGGCTCAGTCTGGGGCCCCAGACAACACCCAAAGTCAGCACACTGGCCCAAGATCTTCCAAGGCATTCAATCGAGTGTCCAAGTCCAAAAAAACCAGAGCAACCCCCAGGTAGGCTTTCCCTGCTTGCAATCTTGCCGTTGCTGTGGTTACAGCTACAGGCAGCCTCCGACCAAACAAACGCACCCACCACTTGCCAGTTTTCCATCGCTTTGGTCCTCCTAGTGGGGTCCAGAAGTTTCTCACTGACCTCCTGTATCACCAAAGGGAAGCCTCTGGGAGAAACCCACCAGCCAGGGATGCCTGGGATCCTCTCTCCCCACTTGCACTGCACCCAGCTGCACAGAAGCTGCTACTTGGCCGCCATCTTCAATCACGTCTCGATTTTTATCTTATCTTAATGATTACTTCCTAAAGAGAAGCTTCTTCAGAACTTGGTCTTAGATTCTTACTCAAAAACTTTTCCAATGAATAAGAGAAATATATACAGAATATAGTCATCAAATTTATGGATGAAATAAGATTGGCAAATGTAGAAAATACACCAAAATATAGTATTAGAATATCTTAAATGCTAATATTGGACTGACTTTAAGGTGATCAAATTTTACATGGATAAATGTAAAGCTTTTCTCTTGAGTACAGGAAGCAAATTACCCACTAGAAAAATTCAGGAAGACATAGCACATACAAAGGTGAAGCATGAGCTATACTTCATTGTGACATGGTGACCAAAAATGTTAAAGTAACTTTATGCTGCATAAATAGGTATAAAAGTCTAGTGAAAAGAAGGGGAATATTTAGACTGAACCTAAAATGTTGTGTTTGGTCTTTGATGAGTTATTTATTTATTTATTTTTTTACCAGAGAATCTTCAGTAGAATTCAGTAGATCGTGAAGGATATTAAAAAGCATCTGTATGTCAAAATGTAGAAAAAAGTATCCAATGCATTTTGGAAACCAAAAGAAAGAATGGGCACTGGCTTACTAAATATTAAAAAATAAAACTAGAGTAATTATAATAGCATAATATTGAATGGGAATTGACACATACATCATTTGAAAGGGATAGGTTTAGATTTAATTTACAAAATTATAGAATATGTGAGATGTACTAGTTGTGAAAATTAAGCGATTCATATTAATAATGCTTAAAACTTTAAAGGATATATGATACTGATAAAAATTTTTAAATTCACATTGTAAAAAATAATGACCAGATTTTTTTGTTCTTGTTTTTTATATTGTTCTATTAGTTGCGAATTTTCAAGTTGGGGAAATATTGGCCAACATTTGAGAATCTGATGCTGACTCTTATCAACTCACTGGCAGCCCTGGAAGACTTGGTTCTGCTATTGTTCACGTTTATCTTCTTTTCTGCTGTACTTGGCATGAAGCTGTTTGGTCAGAGTTACAAAGAAGGTGTCTGTCACATAGACAAAGACTGTCAGGTCCCACGCTGGCATATGTCTGACTTCTTCCACGCCTTCCTGAATGTGTTCCGCATGCTCTGTGGAGAGTGGATAGAGACCTTATGGGATTGCATGGAGGTCGCAGGCCAAACTTGGTGTATTTCTTTTTATATGATGGTCATTTTAATTGGAAACTTTTTGGTAAGTAGTAGATGCTTTTACATTTTCTTTCATAAACTGGTATAAGATATTCTGATATTTTCATGGTGTAGATTGATAGGATCCAGTGATCTACCCAATGTGGTGAACACAAGCCACGTGTGGCTATTAGCAGCTAAAATATAACTGGTTCAAATTGAAATGTCTGGTGAATGTAAGATATACACTAGATTTAAAGTTTTACATGAATCGAATGTAAATTACTTCATTAATAATTTTTATATTGGGTGCATTTTCAAATGATACTACAGTAGTCCTACGTTATCTGTAGTTTCATTTTCTGCAGTTTCAGTTAACCGTGCTCAACTATGGTCCAAAAACATCCAAAGGAAAATTCCAGAAATGAACAATTTATAGGTTTAAATTGCCTGCCATTTTGAGTGACATGATGAAATCCTCCTCCATCCTATTCCTCCCTGCTCTAGACATGAATCATCTCTTTGTTTATGTTACCTGCCTATTAGTCATTTGGTAGTTGGCTGGGCTAGCAAGTTTCAGGCATCTTCTGTGGGTCTTAGAACATAATGAGAAGGGAGACTAAAATTATATATTTAGTTAAATAAAAGGCATTGATCTCACATGCTTTGATTCATGTTTTTTTAGGTAGTTTCTGGAAATTTAAAATTGCATATGCAACTCGAATGATATTTCTAATGGGTAGTACCAGTTTTTAACCTTGCTACTCAATGTACCATTGACATCATGTGGGAGATGGTTAGAAAAGCTGACCCTAAGATCCCTTCTCAGACCTGTGAAAGAACATTACACATTGTCACCACGTCTTGGGTGATTGGTGTGCACATTCAATTTTAAGAAGCACTTAAATGTAAATTTGCCTGTGCATTGGAGTTACCTGAGGAAGTAATAAAAGTATACTGACGCATTGGATCAGTTCTCAGAGATTCTGATTTTACTGACATGAGGACATGGTCTGATCATCAGGTTTTGTTTTTTAATCCTCAGTTGATTAAACTGTTCAGCAAAGATTGAAATTCACCGGTTTATAAAAGAATTATGCATTAGCTAAGGGAGAAAGCGTTCACTTTTATATTTCCTAATAATTGAAGTGGTGTTACATGAATTAAATAAGGAGCTTTCACTGCTTCTGAGAAATGATATGGCTTATAAAAGAAAATGGTCCTTACAGGAAGTGAGAGACTCAGCATTTGCATTTTATTCACACGTCATAATGATCAAGTACATTTCCCAAAGACTTAAAAAATCCCCACAGGTTAGACTCAGCCTCATCTATGTCTTTCCTCATTGCTTCTGTTTGCCTTGGGAATACCCTTCTCATACACTTACATTATTGGCATTGTTAATGTACTTGTTTGTCCTCCTTATTTAACTGTAAACTCCTTGAGGGAAGGGACTATACTCTTCTCTTTATCATAAAGCCTAGAATATGTATCTATGTATCTATATCTATGTATGTATTATGTATACATAATATGTATCTTCTCTGTATCATAAAGCCTAGAGTATATAAAAATACTTTAATACCTTCTGTCTTTGTAGCTATTACTAGTATACTTTCAACTCCCAGTGATGTAAAACATTGTTCTAACTTGCTGAAAAGTGATCATATATATCAATATATATCACTCAAAACATGAGGGGAGAGAGAGAGATACCTTGCTTCAGCTATGGCATGCACAGATGTTCAAAGGAGATTATTAAAGATGTTGCAGCCCATATAGCCTATGGCTAGGAGTAAGAGTTATAAGAAATACCTGTATAGCTCAGATATGGAACATCTGGGTGGAAAGGGCATGGAGAGGGATTTAACTTTCCTAACAAGCATGAGAGCTCGCGAGATGAGAGTAGTGGTGAATTGGCAGTCTCTACACCTGTGGTGTTGAGAGGCATGCGATCAACCTTATATTAGGCTGGAGGAGAAGGCAGTCGGGAGCATGCGCATTCTATCACGGATCCGCTTACTCTGCCTCTGTCTCCTCTCCTGCCTGCAGAACGCCAGCACGGCGTCTCTCTGCTGAAGATCACCAAGCTCTGCTAAAGACTAAGATCTATCTCTCTAAGAAGACTGCTTTACTCTCTCTAAGTCTCTCTCTCTCTCTCTCTCTCTCCCTCTCCCTCTCCCCCCCCCCACCCGCCCCCAGCTAAAGCAGATAGCCCTCAGGCCCCTAAGAGAAACTGTACCTGAGCAAGGTAACTTAGTGGTCCACGTCCGGAACCTAGTTAAGCTGGGCCGAGACCTGGCCAGTCCAGGGCCCTGACAAGTGGTGTCAGAAGTGACCTGTGATATAAAGGAAAGGTTCTTTAGATCTCAGTTCTATCTTTATACTCCTTTCTGGCTGGTATCCCTTGTTTTATCAAGATGTCTGCTTCAGTCTCAAGCTTCACATCTTCAGGTCTAGCAGAAGGCAGATTTTCTTTCCTAGAGGCCACAGCAAACTTTTCCTGTTATTTCATTAGGTCCAAGTCACATGCCCATGTTTGAACTAATTTCTGTTGCCTGGGGTATGGAATACGTTTCGTATGTTAAGCCACTTATAGCTCTTCCTTAGAACTGTAGGTGACATCAGACCAAACCCAATAACATGACTAATAATGAGATAAGAGTAATTTGCTCAAATTAAATGTACGTTTCTGTTTCCAAAAGGAAAGGCCCTGGCTGTTGAGAAAAGCAACAACAATACACAGAGTTCAAAGCAAAGAAGCAGAAATGTTGAGGGAAATATATATGTTAAAATAAATTTAAATTATAGGTAATATAATATCTCAAAATTTCTGTGTCTTTGCTTTTGAATTCTATTCTGTTTTTCTCATTCATAGTGACTTGAAACTTCAAGACACTATTCAGGAGAAATTCAGAATAAAATGAAGTTACATGAACCTCTATTTCCAAATGGTTGGCCATCCTATTTCTTGTCTCACTTGTGGAAGCAGGCGGATTGCTTGAGCTCAGTAGTTCAAGTCCAGCCTGAACAAGAGTGAGATCCCATCTCTACTAAAAATTGAAGAAAACTAACTGGAAATTGTGGTGCACACCTGTAGTCTCATCTACTCAGGAGGCTGGGGCAAGAGGATCGCTTGAGCCCAAGAGATTGAGGTTGCTATGAGCTATCAACATTCCATGGCACTCTACACAGGGTGAAAGAGTGAGATTCTGTCTCAAACAAAATAAAACAAAATAAATAAACAAACAAAAAAAGCCCACATTTCTTGCCTGAAGTGACAATTCCTTTTCTCATCCTAGGTGAGACGGTGGCTCAGTGAGAAAATCAGTTGTGGAATAAGACAGACTTGAGTCTAATCTGTGTAATCTTTGATATGTGATGTCTGTTGCTTTTGCTTTTTTCTGTATAAAAGAGAAACAAATCATATTACATAGGATGTTGTGTGTTTCAGGTGCATTCTGGGTATACAAACCCCTGGTACAACACCTGACACATTGTAGCTGAGTAAGAACTGAGTGCTATTTTAGTTAATTTGTTCAGTTCCATAGCTCAGGGAAACTTTTTAAAGAAATTATTTATTTTTCAGATCGACTATAAAATTGAATGTACTGTGTATAACATAGTGTTCTAAAGTATATATAGACTATGGAATGATTAAATATAGCTAATTAACACACACTTTACTTTCAGATAATTATAATTTTTGTGGTGAAAACACTTAATATTCACTCTCTAGAAGTAGAGAACAGAGTAGTGGTTACTAAAAGCTGGGGTCAGCGGTGCCTGTGGCTCAAAGGAGTAGGGCACCAGCCCCATATGCCGGAGGTGGCAGCAGGTTCAAACCCAGCCCCGGCCATAAACCGCAAATATAAAATAAAATAAAATAAAATAAAAGCTGGGGTGGTTAATGGGGAGCAGAGATTGGGGATGTGTTGATCAAAGAATATGTAATTACTGTTACGTAAGAGGGTTAAGCTCAAGAGATTTTGTGTGTGACATAGTAACTGCAGTTCATGACAAGATACCTTAGTATTTTTGAAAAAATACTAAGTGAGCAAATATTAAGTGTTTTCAATTCGGCTATTTCAAATATTTTTTGTTTAAAATAAAACAGAATAAGATACATTTAGTCTCATTTTACTTCCTCATTTAGATACTTTACCTTTTTCTGGCCTTGGTGAGCTCCTTTAGATCATACAAACCTCGAATACCTGCCACTGAAAAGAATAATGACACAAAAAATCTCCAGCTTGCCCTGACAAGAATCAAAACAGGAATAAACCATGTGTTTCTTAAAATATTATGCAAAAAACAAAATATTCTGAAGGAGACACTGGACCATGCCCTTTCTGAATTGAGCAACACCCAAGATTTCCTCACAGATAAGGAAAAACACAGTGGCACAGAGAAAACCACAGTGACGGAAAATGAGAGTCAGTCACTCGTCGCCAGTCCTAGTGTCTCAGAAACGGTGCCAATTGCTTCGGGAGAATCTGATATAGAGAATCTGGATAATAAAGAGATTCAGAGCAAGTCAGGTGATGGAGGCAGCAAAGAGGTGAGATGTTTTCATATCCGCATTGCTTACTGATTTATGGTGTTGGTGGTAAGGAAGTAAAACCCTGCTGTGGTGCCACTGGCAGATCACACTTTCAGTCCTAGCTCCACCACTCTCTGCTCCTGATTTTATGCTTTTAGTCAAACTACTTAAACTTTCTAAGCTTCAGTTTTGTCATCTCAAATGAAGATAAAATATACTTATGCCTTAGGGAGAATATAAGAATTAAGAAAAATAGTTTAATAGGACATAGAACAATGTCTAGTATGTAGTGAGCACTTAGGGAACATTAGGTAATATAATAATAAAATTTTTTAATTAATAAGCAGGCAGTTGGAGGTTACCGAAAGCATATTGAGGGAATATTTTTGCTTGCTTTTTTTTTTTTTTTTTTTTTGCATTTTTTGGCCAGGGCCGGGTTTGAACCCATCACCTTCAATATATGGGGCCAACTCCCTATTCCTTTGAGCCACAGGAAGGCACCACCCCTTTTGCCTGCTTTTTAAAATTCTAAGTTTATTAGTTCATTTCCACAACATGTATTATAACATAAATAATTAAGTTGGACTAAAATAATAATTAAAAAAAAAACACCCTTGGAACCCACCAGATCTCTGACATTTCTGGTACCATCTTATTTTCCTGACCTTTTTTGATTTGACAGTCTTTGCAATAACTTTGCAAATTGGTCTGCTAACAGGGGTTCAGTTTCAGGTATTCAAGGTCCTTCCAGCATCTACTGAACTCATCTTAGTTTTAGTTAGAGAAACATTTTCCCTCTACATAACCAGTTCATTTACCTTTAATTAATACCATTACTTGAAAAGAGGGAAAACTTCCTACCCAGCACACTGCTCTATCTTCACTGAAAACTTTGACTACTGTATATTTCTGGGTGAAATTGCTCTTTACCATAGCATGTCTTGTTGGAGGATCCCCAGATACCTTTTGCCTATCTCTTCGGGAAGGCTGAAGAATGAAAATGTGTAAGAAAGCTGTTACTTGAAATAACTGTACATGTTAACATTTTATAAATTGTCATTTGTGCAACGTAATTATTTGGTCTTGGTCGGTTAATTACTCACAAAAGATTTATTCATTTATTTATGTGGTTAGTTATACATGTCATTCATTAGTCAGCCACTTTCAAGATGTTATAGCCTGAGAGTTTTTTGTTGGTCTACCAAAAGCAAAAAAAATAAATGTTAAATTTTATATCATGCTTTATAATGTGTTTTTATAATGTATTAATCCATCGTGGTTACCCTATCATGCTAAATAATCTTCTACCAAAATAAATTAGTTGTAATTTTAAATCTTAATTTATTTACTTGTAAAATTAGAGTGATTCCTACTCATGGGTTTTTTGGAAAAATCACATTAAAATAGTTTGTGCTATTTTAAAAGAGGTTTTAAAAACCCTTAAAAAATATACATGTAAAGTGTATAACTTTAATTATTGGGTTCCAAGTATTATACTTCATTTATTTATTGTTTACTCTCAAATAAATGCATTTTTATAGCTTGTATTTCATTAGAATTAAATTTTATAAATGTAAAGGAAACTGAAATAAGAAGATCTGTTTATATAAGAGTAATATTTTGCTGGATTTTTTAAATTGAGAATTATAATGACTTACTGATAATCGATGCCATAAGTACTAAAGTAAACAAAACACTTTATTTCTGTGACACTTATTTTGCCTAAGATCAAGAGGTAGACGCAATATTTATAATTACCTCTTTTTGTTGCTTGCTACTTTACCAATATATTTTTCTTTAATTTTTAAAAATACTGGCTGTATTCCAAATGCTTAAATGTGCTTTTCTTGATTTGTTTTAATTAGAAAACATTATTCATATACTATTAACTTTAAGATCTGAATGATTTTAAAGGATAATGTATCATATACTCATTTTAAAATATATCATATACTCGTTTTTAAATAAAGTATTGCAAGAAAATAATTTCAAGTACAGGCAAAGCATATTATTTTCATTATTACCTATACAAAGCAATGACCACCTTGTCTTAGACAGCCTTGAACTTTAACCAAGAGCAGAGTGGAAAATAAAGTGAGTCTATTCTGGGCTCTTTCCGTAGGGCTTGTGCCACCTTCCCAGGCCGGTTTTGTTCCCATTCATTGTGCCTTTTCCTCATCCCCCTTCATGATAAGCTCACATCAGTCCCCTCCAATGATGGCACACACAAGAGTGTTTCGAATGGTTTTTACAATCAAAACTGAGAGCATAGAGAGAGTATCTTTAGCATCAAGAGAGTTCTGTTTTGATGCTACTGATTTATTTGAAGTAGCATACACATATGGGAACCTTGTAAGTAGCTTCAAGAAAACTTGAGAACCCCAATCTTTTTGTAAACTGAAGGTAGCCTATGTTTCTTTTAGAAGCAAAGTGATATTAAGGAAATGTTAATTTTAAATTAAACATCATTTACTTTGATTATTCTAAACTATTTCTTTAAAGTTCAACTTATACCAATGTGGATGCTTTGGTTGCATTTTTAATATCAGTCACAAAATCAACCTCCAGTCTTTTAAACGTGATAATATTTTTCTGTATTCTTACTTCTGAAAATGAACTAACTTTTAGCTATAGGGAGTAAATGAAACTTTAATCACAATTTTTGGGGTGGGACTTTACTTTTTAGAAAATAAAGCCGTCTAGCTCATCTGAATGCAGTACAGTTGATATAGCTATTTCGGAAGAAGAAGAAATGGTCTGCGAAAGTGATAGGCCAAAGCATCTTAAAGATGGTAAGAAAAGTATTTCCATGGTAATTTTATTGAAATTAGACTCCATTTCTCTTAACCTAAGTAATACTATTGGATACACTTTAATTTATAAAGAGTTTATTAATATGACTAAGGGGGTGTGCACATAAGTGTCCTTATACTAAGTGTGCAAAAATAAGTCAACATTGGAAAAAGAGGGAAAGGACCTATTTTCTAAATTCTAATGGAGTAGTTAAGAGGGTTGACTCTGAAATCAGACTGCCTGAGTTCAATTCCCATTTACTTACCTTCTCTCCGATTCCGTTTCCTAATCTGTAAAATGAGGATTATAATAATTTAGCTCATGGGTCTGTTAAAAATATCAAATTTGTGTGCATATGGGTGTGTGTATAATCTTAGAAGAGAAAGAGAACCCAGCCACAAAGAAAACAGCATCCAATAATAATATTATCAACATCATTATTATACTTCACTAATTTGGTTTTCAGAGATATTAATTGATATAGTTAATGCAGAATAGAGCTATGAGTAGTGTTAGGTGAGTAGAATATTATTGATATTGTTGATTCCTGACATATTTTTTGTGCTATAAGTAATATTGGACAAAATCATATAATATTAATATTTAATTTTGTATTGGTAGCTGTGTAACTTATGTACATTAGAATAGAGTATGGTTTTGGAGCAAAACAGAAAATCAAAATTAAAGCAGTTCTGAAAATGCATATGTGTACTTTTATATATAATACATATGCACACACACTCATGTAAATACAACTTTATGTTGAAGGGGAATAAAATATTTCTAGACCTCATAAAATGGGGTCAACATTCAAAACACTCAGATGAAAACATCCTATAACTGTCATAGGAAAACAAATTCTAATCATAACATTTATCTATTTAACATGAAAACTAAGAAATATATTATAAGGATTCATGCAGATCTATAACATGTATCTCTTGATGGCTTGTAATTCAAATTAGTTTTCTAGAAAAATTAGCTCATTACTGACATGTCAGACTTCCACAATCACTGGAAAGTAATCAAAACAGTAACTGCTAAATGCTCACATTTTCATCTTTTAAATAAGAATTTGTTCTCAGTAGCTTGAGTTTTAGAACTTACATCATCCAAGACAGGGGAGGAAACGTGTCCTGTATCTTTTTGACCAGAGATGTGTAATTTAACACTACGCAAAATTTAAACACGAAATATTTTGTCTTTAAACTTCAGCTACTTCATCTACCTCCATTTCTTCTTTTTTTTATCTGTTTATCAATCTCTGCTCAAGTCTCAAGTTTTCCTTCTGTTATCCCTCTTGTTCAGCACCACACACAGGTACCTAGTTTCAGATAAAATCCCATTTCTGGGCAACTTAAGAACTGAAATCAAAACAATTTAATTGACTTAACTAATACGCCTCTCGATATCTTATATGTATTTATATGTATTTTTAAATGTGAATGCTTGTTATTCCGTGTGAATCTTTACAGGGTGAATTTTCAGGCTTTATATCAAAATGTAACATTTAATACATATACGTTTGTTGGCGGGGGGAGTAAGTTGTATTCCCAGACTTTTTCTCAGTGAGTGGATGCTTAAGTCCCCCTGCTTTTCACAACTTCTTTCCTCTAATTACTTACCAAACCTACAAGTTCATTTTTTCCATTTCTCCTCTATGATTGCGGTGTAACCAGAGCATGGGTAAAAATCAACTTCATGAATAAGAGACCACCTGTATCAGAATGTCTAAATAAATGATCACTAAAACATACGGTCGAATGTTTGAGATGTATACGTTTTCATGAATTGTCCACATTTTTGTTCTTAATGGTGCCTTTCTTGGCAGGTGACAGACGGACATGTTCTCTTGGTCAAATCGGTAGGGAATCTAAGAACGGAAAAATTTGGCAGAACATAAGGAAAACCTGCAGAAAAATAGTAGAGAATGAATGGTTTCAGTGTTTCATCAGCCTCGTCACTCTACTCAGCACAGGTGCTCTGGTAAGTGAGCAGCCGGGGTGTATGATGCTTTTTTGGGAACAAATGTTTCATCATTCTGTTAATTCATAAAGTCCCCAGCCGGATAACTTTTCCAAATAACACTAAAATCTGTATTCTGTGATTTTAGCTTTAGAAACTAAATGTCAAACTTTCTCAGAAAGTCTGTATGTGCATCATTCAAGATGAAATTTACTATGGCTATTGAATTGAAATATACATCTTAAATAATATAATTTCAAAATATATGATTAATAGTTAGAAAAGGAAATGTTAACGTATATCTGATTCCTCTGATTTAACCAAGTTCTATTTGTGAAACAGTTGAATGATTTGGACGCCAGAACTGCTGTATTGTAATTCTCCAAGATATGGTAATGAATGAGAAAAAAAAGGTCCAGAATAAAATCATGGCATTCTGCATTTTATGTAGGAAAGGCAGAATAACAGATTGGACGTATGTCAGTATTGTTTTCGTTGATTAAAGAAGCTCAGAATAGCATATACAAGAACTAGTTAATGGTGAGATGCTCTGAACAGAGAAGATGGAGTCATGGTTGTGAAGCAGAGTGAGCTGCACATGTTTTAAAATAAACTTTATATTATTTACCACACATACTGAAAACTGTCCCTGGGTGTGTTCATACAGCATGCAGGATTTTTATAAAATGATTGTGCCTACATAACTGTTACTACCTTGAGAAACAGAACATTACCAGGACTCCAGAACAATACTCTTACCCTTCAGCGTTGCCTCCCATTCCACGTGGGTAGCCAGCCTGCGGACTCTGACTGCCATAGATTAGTTTTTTATCTTAATAGATTGATTAACTGGTTTGAGGGGAATATCAAAACAATTACAAAGCTAAGATTAGTCTCTGTCAGAAGTTCAGGGATCAATTAGTGTTTCTGCTGTAGACATGGAATCAGAGAATTTGTGTTTTGTCAATAAATCCAAGCAAAGTGAGCCAGCCCTTGGGGCTACAGCCCATGACAGTGCTCACCGTGTGCTTTGAGAGATGGGATTTCATTCCCTTCTATGTCAAAAGAGTTTCAGAAATTACATGTACGCCTAATTCTTAGTTTTTCTCCCACAGGTCTTTGAGGATATATATATTGATCAGAGAAAGACTATTAAAATTTTATTAGAATATGCTGACATGATCTTCACTTATATCTTTGTTCTGGAAATGCTTCTGAAGTGGATGGCCTATGGTTTAAAAGCCTATTTCTCTAATGGCTGGTACAAGCTGGACTTCATTGTTGTTATTGTAGGTATTTTAAGGAAAGTTTAAAAGACTATTTGACTTACTTTCCCTTCTTTGCTCGTATTGTTTCATTTCCTCCCTCCTTACTTATATCTTCTTTTACCCTTTCTCTGTACATTGTTAGTCACCCACATCCCATCTTTCTTCATGTACAATGTTTACCATCTGTCTTTTTCTTCTCATTCTAATATTTTAAAAGTTCAGCACTTCCTTCCTGTTTGATTGTACATAAACCACTATGAACCTACTGCTAACCAAGAAGTTTATTTCACAACTATCTTGAAAATATCCACACTCTGAAACCTGTAAATTCTGTTAGCTTGACTTTTAAATTACATATCCACAATTAGAGAACTTATCATGACGTTCACCAGTACCGTGCTGATACAAGCTCTAAAAATGACTCATTTAGATTAAAGTGGTAGAGTCCAAATTGGTATCTCTGCTTCTGCCCTGCTCTGCCGTCCCTTGTTTTATTCTCTGCACAGCAACCAGAGGGACTGCTGTGAAATAGAAGTCAGCTCGCATCTCTTTTTAGAATTCTCTACTAGCACCCCATCTCATTCTGATTAAACCTGCTGTCCTTGTAAGCAGTGACCTATGAGCCTCTGTGTGTTCAGGTATCTGCTACTACTCGCCCTTTCCCTGTCCAAGTCTATATACTGATGCACCAGCACTGGACTTCTTGAGGCTCCGCTAAACATACCAAGATTATTTTCATTTTGGTGCCTTTCCACAATTTTTTACTCCACCTGGAACTTCTACTGGCAATTACGTGTTAGCCAAAATGAAACTTTCAAAGTTAGGCTTTTCCTTACTACCCTTTTAAAATCTGTAACTACTCTAATATTCCATTTCCCTTTCTCTACTTTCTTCATATCCATAAATCCTGTTAATATTATATAATTTATTCACTCAGCTCATTGACAGTTTTCTCCCACTAAAAAATAAGATCCATTAGAGCAAATTTGTTTTCTTCCTTTATCTCCTGGGCCTAGAACATTTACTGTCACATAGTAGGTGCTTAATAATATCTGTTAAATGAATGAATGGCTTTCTATCCTATAAACAATGATGGATGCTCATCAATCTGTAATTAATGACTTATAGTAGCTAACCTCTGTCTTCTAAATTAATTCATATAAATTAGCCTCACTGGGCGGTACCTGTGGCTCATCGAGTAGGGCTCTGGTCCCAAGCTGGTAGGTTCAAACCTGGCCTCGGCTGAACTGAAAAACAGAAAAATAGCCGGGCGTTGTGGTGGGCATCTGTAGTCCCAGCTACTCAGGAGGCTGAGGCAAGAGAATTGCCTAAGCCCAGGAGTTGGAGGTTGCTGAATACATACAGTAGGTTGCTGTGAGCTGCGTGATGCCATGACACTCTACAGAGGGCAATAAAGTGAGACTCTGTCTCTACAAAACAAAAATTAATGATAATAATAATAATTGATCATAAAGAATGTAAAATATACTAATTTTTGTTCATTCTGATAGCATGCTTCTTCTTACCAGAAAATGTTTTTGTTTTGTCTTTGTTAAGTGATTTTAACACAAAATTATTTTTTTAACTTTCTGTGTTATTACTAAGATATTTTACAATATATGTCGAAGTTTTCCACAGATTTATTTTTGAGCTTTGATTATATTATCCCTTTCATAATAAATGAGTGAAAAATTTATTCTACACATTATTTTGACTAAAATGGAATCCTATTCCTTTTTTTAATATGTGTATAGGTATTTTGCCTTAGCTTAATAGGCAAATCTCGAGAGGAACTAAAGCCACTTACTTCCATCAAATTCCTTCGGGCACTCAGAGTTCTATCTCAGTTTGAAAGAATGAAGGTAAGAGAAAAGTTTCTAAACTAATCTTTAGATTTTTATTTGAAATTACTAAATTTCCAAAAATTAACAAGCTTTATTTTCTTCTCATTTGTGCCTTTAACAATACTAACACAAAAAACCAATATTCTACTGCTTAAAAATAGAGAGAAATAGTTATGTTACTTATGCGTATCAAGATTTTAGGTCCTTATGGTTCATAAGACATGAAAACTAATAAAGATCAGCAAAAATAAGGTAATAGTTGACAGAGAAAATATATTTTAAAAATATTTTTCTAACCCATGTGGATAGGAATATTATATCTCTCAGAAGATGAAACTCTGGATTACTTAAACTTTTCAAAATTATAAGAACATTGTACACAGCCAGTCATTTCTGAATGAAAGAAAAGCTTGGATTTTAAAACAAATGTACTTTTTAAAGTTTTCACACCATAAACTATGAATTCTTGCCTGCCCTCTTTCCCTCACCCCCATATTAAAGTAAAGCTTCTTACGAATGATGTAAAGAAAATGAATAGATTAAATAACATGAAATGGCCCGTGTTCAATATTTTGTGTCTATCTAGGGAATCTCATATGATTTTATCTAACAGAAAAAAATGGAGTCTATGACCACCACAAATAATATAAACATATAAGATATATAGTGATCCTTGTGTTCAGAAATGACAGAAAAATTTCAGTTGTACTTTTTATTTCATAATCATACATTTGTGAGTTTTTTACATTATTTACATAAATTAAAGATCGGCCTTTCTAATTAAAATTACCTAATATTACATATTCAATGTTATGATAGGATCTTATAAGAAAATTATTTATGTTTAAGCCATATTATCTCTATAGTTTATACGTTATATGTTACGTGTGATCTGCCATTCACTAAGAAGCCATAACACTTAAATTATTTTCACTTAGTAAAAAAATAAATAATTATTTTTCTCTCAGTATTTTAGTGATTATTATAAGTATAAACAAAAATACAGATAATCTGCAATGTCATTTTATTAAAAAATCATTTCAGAAATTTTAAAAATATTACCTTTATATCATATGTATGTATACATGGATAAGTACATTAAGTATATTTTGATACAGATGCTAAATATATTATTGATGGTGTTTTAGTAATGTACATGAATCTGTGATTAGCTTATCAGAGTATGAGTTGGCCCTGGTCAATTTGTTCCATAAAAGCATTTGATTTAATAGTGTTAGGAAATCAGTATGTTGATGATGTGGCAAATACATACAAATTCCAAATACATCAACATTCTGATTATTATAGAGCTCGGAAAAAAAAATCCCCTAAAGTTGTAATTCATACTATAATTTATGAATGAGATTTCATTAACCACATCATGGAGGTCCACAAGGTGACGATGTTTCTAAGCCAAAAGTAGGTGTAAAGTAATTTTAAAAGGAGAAAATGGTTGAAGATGTCTTAAGATTATGGTTAAAAAAGACAAAGCAGCCAAATATCTAGCATAAATACAACTTAATATAGAAAACTTCATAGAATATTCCAGGACTACAAATTAAAGATGGCCTATTGATTCAAAACTTATAAATGGACACACACATATACATGATTATAACTTTTTTAATTATAAAAATTAGAATAATTTAGAATAATTCAATTTTTCTTTTACTAATATATTTAGATGTATAGGGGGAAAACAAAGTGTTAAAACCAACTAATTGTCCACTTTCAATTTAGAGATTTGCACCTGGAAAAATGACTTTGTTTGTCAGGAATTAAGCACTGTACCATTTGATATCATACTTTTATTAGAATTGCAATGAGATAGTAACCATGGACAATTTTCAAGGTCAGAAAAAGAATAGCCATAGTTAGGTCAAGAACAGATCCAGACCTAAAGCCTCATCTCAACCTCGGGAAATTCTGCAGTTAAATTATCCCTGAAGATACAGCACTGAGTATGTTAAGGAGCTCCATGTTCACAAAATCAACGTTTCATGTACTTAATAAGCTTAAAGTCTTAGGTGCTCAAATACTCAAATATTTGTGTCAACCATATCCTCTGTTTTTTATTTTCACATATGTGGATTTTCTGATAGAATTGACTTTTTTTCTGCTGCAACATCAGTGGACCTCTCAAAATGACTAAAATAGTAGCAAAGGATCTTTAACTTCATCTTAGAAATAAAGTGTTATTGAAGGTACAGTTAAAAGTTAAGATATTAATCTAAAGATAGAAAACTATAGAATATAAGCAAGAAAGTACAACCATAAATAATAATGGTTGAGGGAAGGGAAGGTTACAATGGTAGGAAAGAGAATCAGTGATACTTCAGGGAAAATAAATGAAAGATGGAAGGTCAGGGGAGGGAAATCAAAAGTATAAATACTAAGAGGAGAAATAAATAGCATGAATATTGAAAATATTCTATTGAATGTAGCAACTGGTTTATATTTGCCATAACATCTTCAGTGGAGTGCTAAGAACAAACATCTAATTTTTGGATTAAACAGTAAACGGTGTAGAATGAAAGAAGACAGTGATTATAGACTGTTGCTGGTGTTCAAGTTTAAGTAGTTTATTTATCTCCCAACCTTTCTACTCTGGTGTGACTCACCTGTGACACAGAATGGCTGAGGAAAGGTTGAGGCTTTGTGAATACAGCAGCCCATGCAGTGTTTCCTGAAATGATCTCTTCCCTTGAGATGATGATTCCCCTCAAGTATAATCTCTTGACCTTCTGATATCCCAATTTCTTCACTGTGTCTGCAGGCTTATTCTTCCTAAGGTCAGAATCCTCAAGACAGTTCTAGTCCCATTCCTCTCATTTATATGCTGTCTAGGTAATTTCATACATTCACACAGTTCAATTGTTTTGAACAATTTTGGCACAAAATCATTTTTGGCACAATATAGGAAATCAATGAATGTGCTAAGTCAGTGAAAAAATTATTTATTCTAATATTTGCACTAATCAACTCTGCTACCATTTAATAATTTTTTAGTACAAAAATTTGGGGACTATCTGTATTTTTAAAGTATTATTTATCAAAATTGAATTGCTGTTTAAGTTGTTCCAATACTAGCATACTGGCTATTAAATCTTTATATATGGCATTTCCTGTCTTCTCAGTATGGTATGATATCAATTTGTGTTTCCAATTTTATCAAAATCAAAATATTTTCACATTTCTTACCTTAAGTTTGCATGTTCATTTCTTTACATGCCAGGTGGTTGTGCAAGCTTTGATAAAAACAACTTTTCCAGCTTTGAATGTGTTTCTTGTCTGCCTTATGATCTGGCTGGCTTTTAGTATCATGGGAGTAAACTTATTTGCTGGCAAGTTCTATGAATGCATTGACCCAACCAGTGAAGAAAGGTTTCCTATATCTAAAGTCGTGAATAAAAGTGAATGTGAACGCCTTGTGTTTAATGAATCCATGCCATGGAAAAATGCAAAACTGAACTTTGATAATGTTGGAAATGGTTTCCTTTCTCTGCTTCAAGTAGTGAGTACACATTTGACTTTCTTTTATCAATTATACATTCATCCATTTTGTAGGTTGAATGTAAAGGACAAAATGTGAATGATTAATATATTTCATTATGAAATATTTTGGCAATTAGTAGATAATTATTAGGAACATACTATAGTAAGCTCATCTGGACAGACAAGAGTAAAATATAGTCCCTGACCCTTTAGAGCAACATAGAGCTGACAGAGGAAATGCAGGTATTGGACAAAACTATTTTTATCATCACTGATCAGGTAAAAGGGTCACAATTTTTCAGTCCAACTCAGTTTCCTACTTTCTTTTTTTCCTATTTAGTGCTTTAAGAAATGACTACTCAGTGATCCACTATCTAACAGATTTGAGAATACGGGCCATTCCTCTTGTCTTCCCCACAGGAAAGCACATGTGTAACAGCTATAAGTAGCCATAACAGGAATAGGTGTTTATTTAATTTTAAGCCATCTATTTCCCCATTGCTGTATTTATACTGTAAAATACTTTATTAACTACAAATAAACTAAATATTTAAACAGTTGTTAACAGACAGTATAATAATGAAAATTTTAAAGATCCCGATTACACAGTATGTTGAAGTATGGCAAGCCTACTAGCAAATGTTTTACTGTATTAGTAACAGATTGAGTTCTTACTTTTTACGTGCCATGAATCTTCAATTTCCATAAGAATTACATATAAGGCATTTTTTTACAGGCAACATTCAATGGGTGGATTGATATTATGAATTCAGCAATTGATTCTGTTGAAGTAAGTACAATATAATTTTAAGGCCATTGTTAAGGTTCAAGCAAAGTCATTTTTGCAATATAATCAATCACAGGACAGCAATAATAATTAATAGAAATCAAATACATTTCAGATTGGGTGTTTGTGGGCTGTGAAATCCTTCCAGGGTTACAGTGATTGAGGTCTAATAGAGCCATTTGAGGCATTGCTAGACTTTGAGAAAATCATTAAATCAATGAAATAAACTTTAAAATCCAAATAAAGTAATGATACCATCTTAACCAAAAAGCAAAAGGAAAACAGTCTCTCGAAAAGCAGCAATGGATTTTCTTGTTATAAATTGTTTCATAAATCTTAATTTTAAATGTCAATGTCAATAATTTGTTATTTTTAAAATTCTAGGTAGATATGCAGCCACATTTTGAATTCAACATCTATATGTATTGTTACTTTATCAACTTTATTATATTTGGATTATTTATCCCTTTGAGTATGCTGATCAGTGTTCTTATTACAAATTTCAACAAGCATAAAATACAGATAAGTATATTCCTTATTTGTTCATCAATGTCTGAGAAAATAAAATATATTTGTAAACATTTCCTGCTTCAAATAATTGAATTTAATCACTTAAATGTTGTTTTATCTAATACATGTCTTAAAAAATGATTGCTATTCCAGCACATTGATGAATATTGCTGAAATGTTCATCTTTACTTTGCCTTCTGTATTCACAATATACACAAATTTAAAAGTTGAAAATGGCTTGGCGCCTGTGGCTCAACGGGCTAAGGCACCAGCCACGTACACCTGAGCTGGCGGGTTCAAATCCAGCCCGGGCCTGCCAAACAACAATGATGGCTGCAACCAAAAAATGGCCGGGCGTTGTGGCGGGGCGCCTGTAGTCCCAGCTACTTGGGAGGAGAAGGCAGGAGACTCGCTTGAGCCCAGAAATTGAAGGTTGCTGTGAACTGTGATG
The DNA here is from genome assembly GCA_963574655.1 of Perodicticus potto. Lineage (NCBI taxonomy): Eukaryota > Metazoa > Chordata > Mammalia > Primates > Lorisidae > Perodicticus > Perodicticus potto. The sequence goes on from CAUYRH010074339.1 coordinate 25,756, forward strand.
CCACAGCACTCTCTCCAGGGTGACAGCTTGAGGCTCTGTCTCAAAAAAAAAAAAAAAAGTTAAAAATAACAAGTACATGCTTTAAATGATGATGTTCTAAAATAAATAATTAATAAAAAAATAATACATAAGCATTATTGTATATCTTCACAAATACATGAAAGGATTAAGGAAAAAATACCCTTTTCTCTCTGATATATCCAAAACTTTGGAGTCATAATCAGCATGGACATCTTTTTATGTTAGAGTAACTTTTTCTGCTAGAAATAGAGCAATAAATCCTAATTAGACAGCCTAAATAGAAGTGATTTACACAGTAAGAGAGAATTCAGAGGCAGATTTGAACAAGAACTGTTTAGTGCCATTTCTACATAAAGACTCCCTTCAGGGCCTCCACAAATGCGAAGGCCTCAAAGGCATCTAATGCACGTACCTTAACCATGGAAACCTGCACTCTATATGGTATGAGAAAACTCAAAAAATCGAAAGAAAGAATAGTTTAATTTGAAATTCTGTGTTCAGCTATTAGCAATTTCTGGTATGGTAGTGCTTCTCTATCCACCTGGGATATATTTCAAGGCTTCCAGTAGATGCCTGAAACGACTGTGTGTAGACCTATCTCAATTGCTGTCAATCAGAACACATTTCCATTCATGTTAAGATGCCTTTTACACCTTAACTAAGCAAGCACAGACTGTGATTGTAACTTTTACAATTTGAGATATGACAGAAAAACGAGCAAAAATTTCTTTTTCCTTCCTAATATTTTCATGGATACAAGATTCATCCTTATTGATTATTTTAGCAACCTCAGCATACAAGTTTTTCATTTCCTTATTAAGTTGAGAATTTTTACCTTTTCACTTTATGGCTTTTCTTTTGCATATCCAAATTGCCAGCATCACTATCCCCTTTAAGTGACCGCGTCCTGATTTAGGGCAGTAACAATTCCTAATTCTGAGTTTCACATGACATTACTTACTTTACTTATTTTGTATGAGATAATGAAGTGAACACTAGAAACACAAATATGAATAAACCATAGATGGTGCTATGAAGAAGTGAGGACAAAGTACTTTTAGAATAACTGCAAAAATTACCTTCTTATGGTATTTAGAAAATAAAGCAGTATATAAATACATATATGACCTATTTTATTTATTCTTACTTATTAAAAGGCATAAGTCGACCTTCAGCTATTGAGTTAAGCCTATGGTAGTAAACCTTTTCCAGATGTCCACTGCTATTTCTTTTTTGTCCCTTTTTAATAAGAGGTAGGCCTCAGTAGCTTGAAAAGTGAAAAGAGGGTTGGCCACCAAACAGGAGAATACACCAAAAAATCATCAAATACCCATTATCATCCACTTGTGCTCTACATGTGTTCTACATGGATTTTTTGAAAGACATTTCCAAGATGATTTATTCCTCACAGATATACTTTTTAAAAAGGATTAAGTCAATAATTTCCCTGATGAGTATTTTTTAAGTACATATTAGTGTAAGGGAAAATTTGGAATAAATGGTTTTTAATATCTTTTTCTTTCATTTCTTTACCAGGGAGGCCCAAATATCTTTATAACAGGACAACAGAGGAAGCAGTACCGTGTGCTCAAGAAGCTGATGTGTGAAGACTCTCAAAGGCCAATATCTCGCCCAAGAGTAAGAAACTATCAAGATATGTTTGATAATTCAAAAAAGTTTTCTTTTATATTCTTTTTTTTTAAAAAATAAAAGGATGTTGTTAAAATATTTGAATAGCTGGTAGTAGTGGCACACACCTGTAGTCCCAACCAATCAGGAGGCTGAGGCAGGAAGATAACTTGAAGCCAGCCTGGGCATCATATCAAGACCTTCTGTCTGAAAATAGAAAAAAGAAAGAAGGAAAAAAGAAACACTAACAAATGCTTTTGACAAAATGTATAAAATATGCTCCTTGACAAAAATGTTAGTGGTCATTTTTTTTTTGTTTATTTGTTTTGACTATGTGCTATCATTACAGTTTGGTAAAAAGTTAACCCCTCTCTTATTCTTCTATTTATGCTGGAAGGAAAGGTATAGACTCTAAAGACTGTGCGTGTATATGATTAATAAGACTATTACACTTAATTTTTTTTTATCCACAGAATAAGTTTCAAGGATTCATTTTTGACTTGGTAACAAATCCTGTCTTTAATGTCATCATTATGGTTATTATCTGTCTCCAAGCAATAACCCTTACAATACAAAGTGATGAACAGAGTCCTGAAAAGGAAACTGCTTTCTACTGGATTAACGCAACTGTTGTGATGCTGTATACTATAGAATGTGTGCTGAAGCTCATCTCTTTTCATTGTTATTATTTCACCATTGGCTGGAACGTTTTTGATTTTATGGTGGTCATTTTCTCCGCTACAGGTAAGATTCTGTGTAGTTAAATGTTCAGTTGTAATAATATAAATTCAGGCAAGCTCTTACAGTAAATGTCTCTTGAGATACAGTCTCATAATTCATGAAACAGGGATCCTTTTTTATTCCCCAAAGGAATGCCTCATGTTTTCATAGATTTTATATCACAAGCCACCAAATAAATGCTTAGTTTCTCCTTCAATACATAACATACTCAGAAATTAGTTTCTTAGGATGACATTAGAAGGATATTTTTTTCTGAGAATGATATAAGCTTTTAAGTTCACTATTATTTTTTCCTCTCATCTCTGAAACTATTTACAACTTTACAACATTAAAGTTTTAGACTTTAATAAATGTTTCACTAGTTTTCTTTTACTTTACTTTTTATTTTATGAATACGGAAGGTGACAGAAATGGATACACAGTTTAAGGAAGGAAAGTACTCAAGTTATGTTTGACTTATGCAATTACAAGAGATGGAAGATGACAATATATGAGATCACAAACGTTATCACTTATATTGAGCTTTATAATTTTAATAGTTTTTCCTTTCTTAAAATGTATATGCATTTTGTGCACCCTCAATATTTTTGATATCTTTGTGAATAGTTGCTATCTGCAAATAATTTAGTAGTAAACAAGATAAACATAATTTCTGCATACACATAGTTTATAGCCTATTAAAGGATATAGATAATAATGTAATACATTTTAATATTGTGCTATTATTAAGGTTATGGTAGGGGAAGTACAGGGCACTACAGCAGCGTAACAGAAGAAAAGCATGTAATTGGTAAGTACAGGTCAGAGAAAACTCTGTGAAAGAAGCAAAATCTAAACAGAAACTTAATTGAATGAAGAGATAGCCAGCAAAGAATTTAGGATCAAGAAGGGTCAGGTGGAAAGAAGTTTATTGCCTGCCTCCCCATAATACACATACCAGAATGTAAACTCAGTGAGAGTAAGGATAATATTTAAGAGTTTATTGTGTCAAGCCCTATTGTATGTATTCAGCAGTGCAAAGCATAAATACACTATTTTCCCAATTGTACTATTAGAAAAGTCACTCATTCAGTTGATGGTTGAAGCCATGCAACTAACCATTGAAAGAAAATTATAAGAATCTTGATAGAAATGTACATAAATACAAGTGAGGAGCTAGTAGGATTTATGGAATTAAAGAAGCCTGTGAGATGGAAGTGGAAATTACTTACTCGGAGAACTAGAAGGAAACAAAAATTGCATTCAGAAAGAAAGTTGTTGAATTTGGAGTTTCAAAAATTTAAGGTATCCGGGGTCTAGAATGTGGTCACAGATTTGGATGACTGAAATAAAGTGATGGATTACAAAATTTAACAAGTCCAAAGACTTGGATTGTCGATGATGAGGACTGAAGTGGAATGGGAAACACTGGGCCAATGACTGAAATCTTCACTGAGGACAAGTGAGGAATGAGCAAATCACGAAGCCAAGGAAAGGTGGGCGTGGTCCACGTGAACAGTGTGGTCTACAGAGAGCCAGACATGGCTTTCAGTTTTTGTTTATAAAAATTGTGAAGGAGAAGTGTCCAGAAATCATATTGGAAAGAAAGAAATTTCTTCCATCTGTCTACTCTGAGGAACGTGAAAGAATAAAGAATGTGCTGCCTGCACTTAAGAGGATTATAAGGGAAAGAATGTCCTCAAGGTAGAGTCAGGCTTTAGATAAGAAAAGAGGTTAAAAAAAATTGATGATGATGTGAAGAAATTTGTTAGCAATTAAATGATAACACCTGCATGATGGGAGAGTTGGAAATTTGAGGAGAAATGAGAATTTGGGTCTAATCTTTTATTTGATTCACTAAAGCATTATGGAGATAAAGGTATGGATAAGATAGAACCATCTTGGGCAGTGGGCTAAGGTTAACAGAAATGTGAGGCCTAATCCATCTGGACTCAGCAAACATACATCTTATTTAAAAGGCCTCATGAGACTCTTCCCTTCACCAACTTCTCAACTTAAAATGACCCACACTTTCTCCAATTATTCCAGAGAATGTTCCCATCCTTCTTATAGAAATTATAATTTTACCTTGTTTGATAGTACTCCCCTTACTTACTTCCTTGCTTCCCTCATTCACCCACCACTGCTACAAAAAAGTTCTCAGCAAAGAAGCAGTTATTCAATTCACATTTAAAGCTTCTGGGGTCAAAAATACTATTTATGAAATGAATAAATTAAGTTTCAATTTATGAATCACTAAACACCAGACAACTTTTAATTATATTTATCAATTAGTTTTTTTATACTCTGTATTATAACTGTTTCAAATGTCTATTATTACTAGTTTCTAAATTATAAGGTCTTTGAAGACAGAAACCATGTTATTCATCTCTGCATATTTGCATGGTTTTTATTAGGCATTCAGTAAAGGTTACATTGAACTCAATTTCTTGATACAACAGCAATCAGAAAAAATGATGACTTTTGTCCTATATTATGGCATGAGGTCATCTGTGATTCTGGAATTGTTAGATCTATAGTATTTTTAGGCGAAGAAGAGAATTCTCTTCCAGTTTTGCTACATACCCTGAGCATTGACACAATTCGGATATAGCTAACTCAGACTTTCCATATGCTAACTCTTAAACGGGAGAGATTAATAAAAGATTAATAAGATATTAAACAGTGCATAATAATTTATGGTCTTCTACATACAGTTGTACTTGAATAACTTTCTTGCCTGCTTTATCTTTTCACAAGGACTATGTCTGCCTATGACAGTAGGATACTCCATTGTACCCCCTTCACTTGTGCAACTGGTACTCCTCTCACGGATCGTTCACATCCTGCGCCTTGGAAAAGGACCAAAGGTGTTTCACGATCTGATGCTTCCCTTCATGCTGTCCCTCCCAGCACTGTTGAATATCAGTCTGCTCCTCTTCCTGGTCATGTTTGTCTATGCCATCTGTGGAATGTACAACTTTGCCTATGTTAAAAAGGAAGCTGGGATTAATGATGTGTCTAATTTTGAAACCTTTGTCAGCAGTATGCTCTGCCTTTTTCAAGTTACAATATTTGCTGGATGGGATGGGATGCTGAAGGCAATTTTCAAAAGTGAGTGGTCTGACTGCGATCCTGATAAAATTAACCCTGGCACTCAGGTTAGGGGAGACTGTGGTAGCCCCTCCGTTGGGATTTTTTATTTTGTCAGTTACATCCTCCTGTCATGGCTGATCATTGTCAACATGTACATTGTTGTTGTCATGGAGTTTTTAAATATTTCTTCTAAGAGAAAGGTTAAGACCTTAAGTGAAGACGATTTTAAGAGATTCTTTCAAGTGTGGAAGCGATTTGATCCTGATAGGACCCAGTACATGGACTCTAGCAAGCTTTCAGACTTCGCAGCCTCTCTTGATCCTCCTCTTTTCATGGCAAAACCAAACAAGAGCCAGCTCCTTGCTTTGGATCTCCCCATGGCTGTTGGAGACAGAATTCATTGCCTTGACATCTTACTCGCTTTTACAAAGAGAGTTATGGGTAATGATGTGAAGGTGGAGAAAATCCTTTCAGAGATAGAATCAGGATTTATGTTAGCCAATCCTTTTAAGATCACATACGAGCCCATTACAAGTACTCTGAAACGAAAACAAGAGGCTGTTTCAGCAACGATCATACAGCGTGCTTATAAAAATTACCGCTTGAGGCAGCAGGACAAAAATACAGTAGACATCCATAAGATAGACGCCGATAGAGATGTTCAAGCTACCAAAGAAGGTGTCTACTTTGACAAAGCTGAGGAAAAGTCAACTATTCAGAGCCAGAGCTAATCCCACTTGCCACCTCTTTACCTTCTTCATATAGCTCCAAAAGTGGAGATTAAAAGTGTAAATCAGAAATTAAAACAAAAATCAGAAAAAGCAGAGATAATAATCACTTATTTGTAAGCCATGGAAGTTAAGCTGGTATTCATAAGACTCTGTGCTAAATTCACTTTTTAGCACTATGTATTCAGTCTAACCAAACAGGAAATACAACTCCGTAATATCGCTGCAGTGATTTAAAGTGGCCTGAGCTTTCCATTTGGCAATCTAATGTTTGTTTTCTCTACGTGGCATATGATGTGTCCCTCTTCTAGAGAATAGGGAAAGGTGATGAGAGAGATTAGCAACACAAGGGCCCGCCTTCTATATTTTACTTCTAATTTAGTGGGCTTCCAGGCTCACTGCTATTAGGGCTTAATTATAAACAAACAGATATTTTCTTCATATGGGATGGTAAAATCCTATAGACCATCAAATCATACACTTGCCTAAACAAATACCAATCAGGGGAAGAGAGAGGGTAGTTCTTTAGAAAGTGCCTTTGAAATCAATGACAGAGACTGTTAGGCTGGTTAAAACCACATGGAAAAGGAGTGGTTGAAGTTCCATTTTCATTTTTGTCTTTTCATTCTAATTATTGGTACTGGAATTAATGTTGTTTATTGTTTTCTGGCTTCTCTTTTCTCATTCTTTGGATAGTTCTATCTAAGCTCTGGCTCTCAGGATAAATTCATAAAACAAGCAACATAAAGGAAAGTACAGCTAAAGCCTATATTTTCTTCATTTTCCTCTCATTTACCCTTCATTAAAAGTATACATCACTAAAATGACATATCGATTAAATGTTAACAGACTCAAGCTTTACCCTATAATGAAGTCTAGGAATGTTCAGTGTTTTGAGAGTTATTTTAGAAACTATGGCCACTTTAAAGTAAGTTTCACTATACTTTATACTTCTTTATTACTCAGAGAAGGAAGATGATCACTCAAAGTATGAGGACTATAAATTACAAGACAAAAGTGTACGGTTTTTGTTGTTTTATAACATTAGTGTATGTAAGTTAGTTTTCACTTACACATTTATTATTCCAAGTTTTTTTTTTATTTTTGTCTCATAACAGACATAATTACTCTAAATAATGTTATATTCTCAAAAAACGTTAAAATCCTGGACATTAGTTTTCACTATTGAAATTATAAAGGATAGGTACAAAGAGTTGTTGTTCTACTTATTCATAACAATGCAGTCATTTACATCCATGTAGCTTGAGTTTCTAATATTTACTCCATCCCTATGATGATTGATTTCAGTGTGCCTGCAAAGTCCTAACAGAGTCAAATGAAGATCTGTATGCTACTGACTCAAAATGGCATCCTTTAAATATATTGATATTCAATTACATTTATGTACCAGTAATTATATTTCATTTTGAATACATTATCTTGAGCCTTAAATATTACAATATTTTTCTGCTCCTCAGAAATGTAATAACCTTACCAAGATGCCTTTGGGGGATCCCCTAATTAAATGTAATTTCAGGATTCTGTTTCTGTCTGTAAGAGTTTCGTCTTTTCCCTCTCCTGCTCTCCATGTGATGGAGACCACTGAGGAATCAACTTGGTGACAGTGTGACAGATGGTGCTTTGTCCAAGCTTCTCAGTTTTCCATTTTGGGGGAATATGTTAATGTAGAAACTGCTTCAGATACTTAACTGACTCATTAGTTGCTTCTGTAAATTCCATAAAGACAGCAAACCTTTTTTAGTTTGAAAATTATAGCTTTTAAGTATAAATTAGGTTTGTCTTCTAAAAATTGTAAAGAATTATTTTTAAGAAAGTCTTACAATATATCTTACTTTTTAGATAATATAAGAAATAATAAATATATCCTGTTAATCACACTAAGCTTTGATTTGTTTTGTTTTCTTAATTTTTATTTGATAAGCTAGAATGGGACAGTAATAGAACTTTTTAAAATAAGCTTTACGTTAAAGTTTATTCATTCATACTAAAAATTCAAACCTGGAAACACATGTGTTTACATTGTATCATTTAATTTTATAAAATAAATGTTAATTTATCAGAGACCTCTATACATTGACAGAGTGTACAAAGCACTTCTCTTATTAAAATCATCACTATAATTTTACTAGGTGTTACAGTATATTTCATTATTATTAGAATTTACTTTATGAAAGATAGTGCTGGTTAAATTTATTGATATACTACTATTATTAATTTCCACTTCAATGTTTTCTGTTTCACTAATAAATATAATACATTTGAAATAATTTTTGTTTGTTTATTTGTTTTGCAGTTTTTGTCCGGGGCTGGGTTTGAACCTGCCACCTCTGGCGTATGGGGCCCGTGACCTAGTCCTTTGAGCCACAGGTGCTGCCCCTAAATAATTTTTATTTTTATTTTTTCAAATTAATATGAGGGTACAAATTTTTAGGTTACATTGTTCTCACTTCCAAAGAAAAGTTCAAGTTGTCGAAGAGCCTTTTACTCACAGGGCATGCTGAACACCTTCACATTGTACACATTAGGTGAGATCTCCCTCATCTCACTGCTAACCCTCCCTCTCTGGCCCGCCCTCCCCCTTGCTAGACTATATTTGTGTTTTGTCATTCACATGGGTGTGTAATTGTTTATATATTAGTTTCGTATTAGTATTGAGTACATCGGATTATTTTCCATTCTTGAGATATTTTACTAAGAAGAATGTGTTTCAACTCCATCCAGGTAAACATAAAAGATGTCAAGTATCTATCTTTTCTTATGACTGAATAGTATTCCATGATATATATATATGCCACAGTTTGTTAACATTCATTGATTGATGGCCATTTGGTTGCTTCCATAACTTGGCAATTATGAATCAAGCTGCAATAAACATTCTGGTGCAATGACTTTGCGATAAAATGATTTTTGTTATTCTGGGTAGATACCTAGTAATGGGCTCAAATGGTAGGTCAACTGTTAGTTCTTTGAGAATTCTCCATATCTCTTTCCATAAAGATTGTATTAGCTGACAAACCCACCAGCAGTGTAGAAGTGTTTCCTTCTCTCCACATCCACACCACCATCTGCATATTTGGGACTTTGTAATGTGGGCTAATCTTACTGGAGTCAGATGACACCTCAGAGTGGTTTTGATTTGCCTTTCTCTGATTGTTAAAGATGATAAGCATTTTTTCATATGTTTGTTGAACATCCATCTGTCATCTTCAGAGAAAGTCTCTTCTTGACCACTTATAAATGGAGTTGTTTGCTCTTGATGATTGAGTTCTCTGTAGATTTCAGTTAGCAGGCCTTTATCACATTTGTAATATGCAAATATCTTCTCCCGTTCTAAAGACCATCTATTTGCTTTGGTTGTGGTACCTTTAGCTGTGCAGAAGCTTTTAAGCTTGATCAAATCCCATTTATTTACTTTGGTGTTTCTGCAATTGCCAGGGGAGTCTTTTTCTTAAAATCTTTTCCTACACCAATATTTTCAAGCTTTTTCCTCACACTCACTTCTAGAATTTTTATTGTTTTGTGTCTTAAATTTAAATCTTTTATCCTACAATAATCAATTTTTGTCAATGGTAGGAGATGTGGGTCCAGTTTCAGTCTTCTATATGTGGCTAACTAGTTTTCCCAGTACCATTTATTAAATATAAATTCTTTTCCCCACTGCATGCTTTTGTTAGACTTCAAAGTTCAAATGACGAAATGTGGCTGGATTCATCTCTAGATTCCCTATTCTATTCTATAGATCTACATCTCTATTTTTTTGCACCAGTACCATGCTATTTGACCACTGTAGATTTGTAGTATAACCTGAAGTTTGGTAACATGATGCCTCCAGATTTGTTTTTATTTCCGATAATTGTATTGGTTATTTGAGTTTTTTCTGGTTCCATATGAAACAAAGTACTATTTTTTCAAGTTCTTCAAAGTATGACATTGATGCTTTGATAGGGATTGAATTAAATGTGTAGATTGCTTTGGGTAGTATGGAAATTTTAACCATGTTGAGTCTTCCCAGCCACAATCATGGTATATTTTCCCATTTGTTAATGTCCTCTGCTATTTCTTTTCTCAGTGTTTCATAGTTCTCTTTATAGAGATCATTCACATCCTTTGTTAAATATATTCACAGGTACTTCATCTTCTTTGGAGCTACTGTAAAAGGTATAGTGTCTTTGATTTTATTCTCAACTTGACTGTCATTAGAATATACGGAGGCTACTGATTTTTGAACATTAATTTTGTATCTGGATGCACTATATTCCTTGATCACTTCCAAGAGCTTTGTAGTTGAGTCCCTGGGGTTTTCCAGGTAAAAGCTCATGTTATTCACAAAGAGTGAGAGTTTGACCTCCTCTGTCCCCATTTGAATACCCTTGATCTCCTTCTTTTGCCTGATTGCAATAGCTAGGACTTCCAGCACTATGTTGAATAGCAGTGGCAACAGTGGGCATACTTGTCTAGTTCTAGATCTGAGTGGAAATGCTATCAGTTTTACTCCATTCTGTCTGATATTGGCTTTGGATTTGTTGTCGATGGCCTCTATCAGTTTAAGCAATTTCCCACCTAAGCCTATTTTCTTGATTTTTCTATCAAGAAAGGATGTAGGATATTGTCAAAAGCCTTTTCTGCATCAATTGAGACAATCATATGTTGTTTGTTTTTATTTTATTTGCATGGTAAATTATAATTATGTATTTACCTGTGTTGAACCAACCTTGCATCACTGAGATAAAAGCCACTTGATGATGGTATATAACTTTTTAAATGTGTCCCTGTATTCTGCTTGCTAAGGTCTTATTGAATATTTTTGAGTTGATATTCATTAATGATATTAGTCTATAGTTTTCTTTCTTTGTTGGGTCCTTTTCTGTTTGGGGGATGAGGGTGATATTTGCTTCATAGAACATATTAGGGAGGATTTCTTACTTATCTATGTTTCAGAATATATTATACAATATAGGAACTAGTTCCTCTTTGAAGGTTTGACAGAATTCTAGTGTGAAACCATCTGTTTCAGGGCTTTTCTTTTTAAAAAATTTTTGTGTAGTTGGTGCTATTTCATTGCCTTGATATAGATCTATTCAAAATTTGTAATTCTTCCTACTTTAGTTGAGGAAGGTGTCATGCTTTCAGGTTTTGGTCCATTTCTTCTACATTTTTATATTTCTGGGCATAGAGGGTTTGTAGTAATCATTGAAGATCTTTTGGAACTCTTTGGTATCTGGTGTTATTTCCTTTTTATTGTTTTTGATTGAAGTTATTAGTGACCTTACTTTTTTGTTTCTTTTGAGTCTAGCCAAAGGTTTATCAACTTTATTAATCTCTTCAAAGAACCAATATTTTGTTTTACTGAGCTTCTGAATGATTATTTTCAATTTCATTTAATTATTTTTCTGGGTTTGCATTGGATTTTTCTTCATTTTTCAGTTATTTGAGATGGCTAATTAGATTGTTAACTTGTTCTGTTTCCTTTTCTTGATGAAGGCATCTAATGCTATAAATTTCCCTCTTCAGACTGCCTTTGCAGTATTCCACAGATTTTGATAGTTTGTGGCTTCATTATTGTTTTTTTTCCAGAAATCAAATGGTTTCCTTCTAATTTCATCTTTGATCCAATTGTCATTCAGCTTAAGGTTATTTAGTTTCCATGACTTTATTTGGGTATGAAGATTTTTATTGCTCTTAAGTTCAACCATGGTGGTCTGAGAATATACAGGGAATAATTTCTATTCTTTTGAATTTGTTGAGGTTAGACTTATATTCTAAGATATTTTTAATTTTGGAGGATGATTCATGGGCAGATGAAAAGAATGTGTATTCTGTTTTGCTAGGACGAATTGTTCTGTAAATGTCTGTTAAGCCCATTTGTTCTAGAGTCATTTTTATATCAATTATTTCTTTGTTTACTTTCCTCTTGGAAGAATTGAAAAGAAACCTTTGGAAGCTCTGTCCAGTACTGCCAAAGGGGTGTTAAATTTCCAACTATTATAGTGTAGGAAAATATATTGTTCAGATCATTTAGGGTTTGTATTATAAACCAAGGAGCATTCAGGTAGGATACGAAAATGTTAATTATTGAAATCTTTTCATTTTGTTTCCTTCCTTGACAAGTAAGTACGTAGTGTGCATTCTTATCTTTCATTATTATTGTTGGTTGAAATCCAATTTTATCTGCAAATAAGCAAGCAACCCTTGTTTTTTTCTGATTTCAGTTTGCCTGGATATTGTTTTCCATCCTTTCACCCTAAGTCTTGTTTTATCCTTTGAGGTTAGCTCTGTTTTTCAACACAACAGATTTCAGACCTGAACCTTTGTATCCAGTCAGCCAGTCTATGCCTCTTTAGAGGAGAATTGAAGCCATTATGCTTATTGAGAAAATTATAGGCATGGTGAATTTTTGGTCACCTTGTTTTTCAGAGGTCCAGAGCTTATTTTATGCCTTTCACCATTGTGGAAGCTAGGCTTCATTCCTTAGTTCTACTCTGTTGGTGGACCAGTATGCTGGTCAAGAATGGATCTGAGTACTTCCTGTAGAACTGGTCTAGTTATGGCAAATTTCCTCAACAATTAGATATCAGTAAAATTCTCCATCACAAATGAAACTCAGTTTAGCATGGTACATGAAGATGAGCTGAAAATTGTTTTGTTTAAGAAGTTTAAAGGCCATTGACCATCCTCTTCTGGATTGAAAAATTTCAGCTGAAATATCTATGGTCATCTTGATATTTTTCCTTTTGTAGGTAAGACTTTTCTTGCACCAGGTTGCAAGATTTTCTTCTTCACATTAACTTTGGCAAAGTTAATTACAATGTGTCTAGGAGATGTTTTGTTTGGATTGAGTTGTGCTAGGGTTTTGAAACTATCTACTATCTGAATCTTTGTGTTCCAGAATGCTTAGGAAATTCTTCACGATAATGTCTTGGAGTAGAGTATCAATGCCTTTAGAACCATCCTCTTCTCTTTCAGTAATCCTGATGATTCAGATGTTTGATCTTTTGGAATGATCCCATAATCTCTCAGGGAATATTCTGTATTCATTTTCCTTTTTTTCTAACTCGTTGAATGCTTGAGATGGTTCAAAATTCTTATATTCGGTTTCTGAATTTTTTCTGCTCCCTGTTCAACTCTATAACTGAGGGTTTATACTGCATATTGAAGTTCCCTGAATGCCTTTTTTAATTATTTAAGCTCTTGTATATCTTTTCTCATTACAAAATTACAAACACCTGCAGCCATGCTTCCACTGGCCATAGCTAGAGAAAGGAAATCTGCAGACAGATCTGCTGAGTCTGCCCCTCACTGCTACAACCCCACCAGCACTGTTGAAACAAAATCAAACAAATGATGTACAGACAGCACTGGAGAGCAGTGGCAAGAGAACAAAAATCCATGGACAGCTCTGGCTGTGAGTTCCAGCCTAACTTGCTCAGGAAGCATGAGCAACACCCTCACAAATAAGTTCAGAGGGTCACCAGGTGGTTCATGAAAGAATTTACAGGCAGTTCACATGAGAAATCCAAGGGGATGAAGGAGTTTTTTTTCCAGTGGGAAAGGGTGTCAGGTGAGTTCACAGCTCTTCCTGCCAAAATCACTGCAGCACCATTGTTTCCACAGCAGCTCAGTGGCCCACACAATGCACCAGCTTCTCAATGAACTCACCAAGTTCAGTCCACTAGGCAACCAAGATGGGGGGAAGGGTGAGCTATGGGGTCAGAGTTGTGGAAGAATATTTGTTCACTTTTTTTGCCAGGGCCTGGTCTCAGAGATGGAACCTCTCCGATGTAGGAGGGTTGGGACTCTGTGCTCTCTCCTGTGGGGTGAGCTGAGAGGACTTTTGTTCCCTGCTCACTTGTGGAAAGCCCATCCTGGCTCTCCCGGTTGGAAGAGGGGTCTCCCATCCCCTCAGCAACAAGTGCCTCTGACTTTTAGTTCCTTGCCTGATATCTGTTTTCTTTCTTCCTTTCTCTTGGCCTTGCACCTTGTCTCAGGGGGAATGATGTGCATCTAGATTTCTTCTCTCTGTGCTCAATTCCCCACCTTTGGCTTCTTCCAAGTCCACTTCAGTCCAACTTCTCTCCCTCTGGATAGGATCCTCTGATAAGAACTACTTCTAGGTGACCATCTTGCCTCTCTCTGAAATTTGAAATTATTTTAAAGATAACAGTAATAGCTACCATTTATGGAGCAGACTATTATGTCTAGTATTGTGCTAAGTATTTATCATACATGAAGCAACAATCACTCTCTAGAAGAAAATAACTGGGTCTGAAGGTTTCATAAGGCACAGAACTTATAGGTGACAAGGCCAGTCCTCCAAACCAGGTCTAGTTTCAGAGCCTTAATTCCCATTCTTCCCCTGCCCCCACCCTACAACTTTCCTTCTGTCTTTCTCTCTATCTCCCTCCCTTCCCACTCCCCCCACTTGGTGGAATAAATGTTAAAAGTGCGCAAATTCCCTGAAAGAGGGTACGGCACAAGGGATAAAACTGTACAAGTATTTTTTTCAACATTTATTGAATGCCAGGTACCAGTAGTAAACTTAGAGCAGATTAGAGCCTATTTACATGCAAAGATAAGTCTGAGAAGAAAGAACTTACTGACTACAGGGGGAAAACATAAACATGAAGAGCTGATTATAGCATATGGTAGTTTTTATTTACCATATATTGTTATAAATTGTAAATTGGTGTAAATTGTACTATGTACACAGGAAGATATGATGTGTTCTCTGCTGGACATTAGAGACAAAGAGAGTAAAGTGGGACCCTGCGGGAAAAGGAGAATTTTATCAATTACAAAAGTTAACTTTATTCAACACAGAGGCACTTTTTAGGAGACTTTCATGGAGAATCCTAGACCTAAAATTCCAGCATATAGTTCTTCAGGCTAGAAGACAAAGAGAGATGAATTAAAGAGAGGATAAAATTTCCACTGCAGAGATTAGCTACAAAATTTGAGCAAAATTACTCTAGAAGCCCTTAATCTCTTCCCAGACATGTTTTAATTCTCCCTTTGGTTTTTGAACTCTTTTTTCCCTTAACCAGTCCTTTCTGTGATCTGGGTCTGCAGCCTCAGCTGTAACAATAAAGAACTCGTAAAGAACTCCAGTGAATGTCTTCACTCCACAGGTGGGGATTTTCATTTTTATGTTGAATGACCTAAACCTTTCAGGGTCAGATACTTAGAGATACTTATAGATCTCTTCATGTGTATATAACCCTCTATCATCATTGACTTAAAAAAAATCACATACTGGCTAAAAGGATTTTTTTCTCATGTGCAGTCCCAGGTTACATTAACCATTCAGGTGGCACGGCACCCTTATATTCCTGGATTCTGATCTAGGCTATATAGAAGTCAACACCTTCAAATAATCCATAAGTTGTTAGTCACCACTCATGCAAAATTGCATCACCATCTTCCCTTAATTTCTCCCTGCCTTCCATCATTTCATTAAAAAAATCTATTGAACACCTCCTATGTGGTAGGCAAAGCAATTTAGAGATGAACAAGATTGCCATTATCCTGAAAGGGGCTTTTCTGAGTGTGACAGGTAACACATCATATTAGAACTTTGTTTACTCCATTCTTGTAATGAAGACCCTTATTAGGGAGTAATGGAAAGTCGTACTGAACTTCACAGAAGTTGGATCAGAGAAGTTGGATTTTGAACTAAGTTTTCTAGTTAATAAGATCTTGTTGCGGGAGAGCATGATGAAGATGAGAGCAAGTTGAAGTAACAGCAAAGATGGAAATATGAAAATCAGAGTCCACAAACCCCACATCTCTCATATTGTATGTTTATGCAAAAAAGCATCTAGAAAATGTCAATAAATGATAGAGTTGGATTCTAAGGTGTGTTCACCTTTTCTGAGGAAAAGACAAATGACAACTCAAGAGTGTTAAGGTTGAAATGACTCCAAAAGAAGAACACTTTTGTGTTCTCTCACATACCAAAGCAAAGCAAAACAAAACAAAAACAGATTACATGTTGGATTGTCCACACTGACTATTAAACATTCTTTTTTTATATCATTATTGAGACATAATGCACATACTAAAAAATTTTCCTTATTATGGGTACAATTGGTTTTAGTATTTATTCAGTTCTATGTATTTTTTAAATTTCATTTAAGGCTTCATCCTTGACCAATGGATTATTTAGAAGTGTGTTGCTTAATTTCTCCACATTTAAGTTAGAACTGTTCAATCAATTGTTTTTAAAAAATGCAAGCTTTAGATGATAAAACTTGATTTATAACCTGGTAACCTCGTGAAGAAGATTCTTAGTATGATGCAAACGACCAATGGTTTTCAAAAATTTATTTTCCCCTTCTTTTTTCGTAATAGCATTCCTGATTTTTTAACTATCCAGGTAACTTTCTGAAATAAATACTATATTTTACAACAATTTTTTTTCAGTTAAGTCTGATCAAATAACTTAATTCTATCCTTTTTAATTTCTTCCCACTGAATAGACATGATAAAGAGGTGAGCCATCTGTTATGAACAAATAAGTGAACGAACAAAAAGCAACAAGCTAGAAAAGCCTGGTTTAGACAATCACAACATAGCCAAAAATAATTAGGTCACATTTTTTCTTCTTTAACTAACGACCATCAAGATGAATAAGAACTTTTGAGTGACACAAAGGTGATTTCACAAATCTCTTTTTAAAGTTTTCAGTTAAAGACCCAAATCCTTAAAAAAACAAAAAAAATCCATACCTTTGTAGCAGTATCATATTCTTTGGAACCAAATATACCTTTTTTTTTTTTCTACACTATTAATAGATAGCATACTGTCTAATAAATATCCCAGTATAACCAACTCTTTGGTAACCATGTAAGTATTATAGACAGTAGTTTTTAATCATACATTGGCTTTTATTTTTTGGTTGATATAAATCTCTCCAAGATTCTTTAATAAAAATTTAATGGGGAAAAAATTGTCATGAATCCATAACACAGTTTAGTGTAAAGCAGGGCTGACTTTGATCACCGAGCACTTCAGGTTCTGTTGGTATGTGAAGGAGCTACCTTGGTTTGCTGAATAAATATTGCTTTATAATTGCTGTATCCATCATGCATGATAGTTCTGGTCAAGAAAAGTATTTGTTTTCCCAACTGAGTGAAACTTCTTTAGATCAAGGTGAAGCATTGATATGATACATGTAGGACAAGCAAGGTTTCACAATAGTAACATCCATCTGATTAAGGGTGTGTGCTGCTTATTTTTCTTTCACACCCTGGAAAGTAATGAAGATTGGTCTCTAAGATGTCTGCTCTTCTCCTGAACTTTAAATTATTAAATGTATTGCCGTCGTGTCACATGGCTTTCTGTACGGGTGGAGAAAACACCATATCCTTTCATTGCACACAAAGACTCCACTGCAGTGCAACCAGCACAACGAGCCGTGGTCCGATGGGGATCTCTGCTGTCAAAGCACTTGATGCGCACAGGAAAGGTTTCATGAATAATGTACAGTTATAAACAGGTGGCCCTATCAAGCTCTCCTCACTTAATGCTATTCCCAAGTACTGTCTGAGGGAAGTAATTGGATACCTTTATTAGCAATTGATCTATACAGGAAGAAAGTGTGATTAAAAGTTTTGCAAGGCATTGATTGCATGTGCATGAGCTTGCATTGACCTACAGTATTTTTTACGGAAAACTCATATAAATTGGAGCAATAACCAGAACTGGAACACTAAACAGAAAAGCAAAACATTTTAAACCATCAAGTGTGGAAATCCAGAACAATTCTTTGACTGCAGAGTATATATGAGAAGCAAAGGCATCTTTCATGAGGCTGCCTTATAGTTGCATAAGAGCTTGTGAGGCAGTGTTTAGTGTGGTCATGCCACTGATTGAACAGCTTGTGGGAGGTGAATCCTCTCTAGTCCATTTTCTTAACACCAGTAATAGGAAGTGCCATGTCAGGAGGCTCCAGACATCTTCCTGGAATAGCTATCATTACCTATTTTTTATTTTAGATGAATCAATGCAGTGGACCTTTTTTTTGCCAATCATAGTCTATGCATTCAACTCACAAGCTAACAGCCTTTATGCAGTCACCTTAATTAGCCAAAATTATCAACGTGATTGGCAAAATGTAATTGTTGATACTGTTGGGGGTATGGTGACTGGACCCCATGATCAAATCATCTATTACAGATATAAATCTCTTCACTTCTTACATAAATAAAAAAGAAATGGAAATGTGGTGTACTATCTTAACTATACCATAAATTATCATATAGTAAACACTTCTAGGCATTTATAAGACAGCATTATAATATCTACATGTTTCGTTTTATACTGTGTTCTTTGGCGAACATTATGTTATAAGTAAATCTTATATAATATTAACCATATGTAGTTAGGTTTTCTTTATCTCTCTGAGATTAGAAGATGGTCCTTTACCTATGTGCTTCGGAGATTCTATGCTGCTGATTGCCTGTAGAAAATTTTATATATGCCATTACTCTGTTAAGGTTATGTTCTACATATACTATTTATTCCTGCTCATCTTTGTTGGTTTAATGCACTAAATATTTAAAAATTTTATTAACATTCTGTTGTTCTAATAATGCATGAAAATTAAATAATGTAGAAGAGAAAACAATAGAATTCTAAGATTTCACTACTGTGGGGTTCCAGCATTGAGAGAATGGGGTTTATTTG
Source organism: Perodicticus potto (assembly GCA_963574655.1). Lineage (NCBI taxonomy): Eukaryota > Metazoa > Chordata > Mammalia > Primates > Lorisidae > Perodicticus > Perodicticus potto. Next base: position 44,655 of record CAUYRH010074339.1, read on the forward strand.
CGCTTATTTAAAAATAAAGCCAGTGTTGTCTATTTTAATTTAGGGCAGTTATTTCATTTAACTGTTGTGGGAATTGCTATCTTGCTGTCTCATCATAAACAGCTATGAAACTGGACAAAATGTATAAAACAAATATTTTTGTATTTCCTATTGTTCAATCTAAAATACTACTGAAGGAATCCCAAGACAATTGAATTTAAGAATTCCCACCCTCTATTAAGGGCTTCACTAGACCTGATTTAAATACAGCAAGAATCAGAAAGATTTAACTAATCTGAATGCCTGCCATATTTAAAGGTTACAATAAAATATAGCGCATTATAAAATTCACAATTTTCCATATACAATCAAAATCTTCAGGATAGGGAAGAAGGAAATAATTTGACTCACCTAGAAGTAAAAAAAAAAAAAAAAAAACAAAAACAGATTCAGTGATGGTATAAATTAAGAAATAAGCACACTAAAATGTTATGCTAATTATTATATAGAGTATATCTATGACAAAGACAAAGGAACACATGAATATAATAAAAAGAGAAACTGAAAAAAAAATTTGGACACCCACAAGAAAGTTCTAGCAATAAAAACGCCATCAGAAATGAAAAGCAAACTGAATGGCTTTAAATGGAAATTAGACACTGTAGAAGAGATTGGTGAACTTGAAGCTATAGAAATAAAAGCTATTCACTTTAACAGAGAGAGAAAAAAAAGCTTTAAAAAATGCCTGTGTGACCTGTGAGCCAATATCTAGCAATCTACCATATTTTCAGAATAAAGATAAATAACATTTAAGAAAAGCAAAAGATAATTGAATTTACCACCAGTAGTGCTGTACTACAGGAAAGGTCAAAGGAATTTCTTCAGGTGAAAAGTAAGAGATATCAGATTGAAGTTTTGATGTAAACAATGGAATGAAGAGCATTTCAAATTTTAAACATGTGGATAAATATGAAAGACATTTTTTCATGTTGAATATCTTTTAAAAATTGACTGTTATTCTATTATTAAAAATAATAATAATGCCTAATGTAATAATGTTTGTAATACATATGTAAATACATATGTTTAACAATAGCACAATAAAAAGTTGATTGATGATATGGAAAGTATGATTTACATATGTATACATGAAATGGCATAATATTATTTAGATTGTGATAAGTTGAAGTCACATTTTTGCAAATTCTTGAGTAATAGTTAAAAATATAAAACTAAGGGAAAGTCTATTAAGCCAAAAGAAAGGACATAATAAAATCCTAAAAACCGCAAATTATTCTTTTTAATAATAATTAAACAAAAAGAACAGAATTGATAGGTACAAAACAAATAGCAAGATGGTAGATTAAAATGCAGTATTAGGCAGCGTGAAAATAGCAATAATTATATTAAGTGTAAGTGTAAATGTTATAAACACGTCACTTAAAAGACAGATATGTCAAATAGAATTTTTAAAAAACAAAATCCACTTTAAATATAAAGACACAGATTGATTAACAACACAAAAATGGGATAAAATAATTCTAAAAGTGTATAAATACAATAGCAGATAAAATTGATAAAGCCAAATTGATCACAATACATAAAGCCAAATGGATAACAATCTACCTGGTTTCATGGACATTTTACAACACTCTACTATTAACAGGAAAATACAAATTTTTAAAGTACAAATGAATTATTAACAGAGACAAAACAAGCTGGGGCATAAAATAAGTATGAAATTTGAAATGATCAAAATTATTCAGATATGTTCTCTGACTCCATCAAAATTAAATGAGAACCAAATAAATAAAAGTTATGTGGATAATCCTCTATTTCTTTTTTAAAAAACTGAAGCCACATCTAAACAACCAATGGATCAAAGAAGAAATCAAAAGGGAAGATGAAGTGAATATGTCTTTATTTGCAGTCAGAAACATTATCAACATAAAATCCCTTGCATTTTTTAGGGGGAAAAAACCTCTTACACATAACAGACTTTAGTAAGGGACAAGATTAGTAAAGAAAATTAAAGTGTTTCCCTTTAATGAGTTAATTGTTAAAAATTAATTTAGAAAACAATACCATGTACAAAAGCATTAAGAATATGAAATCTTTAGAGACGCTAACTACAAGGTCAGATAATTAAGTTCGTGAACTCATCCTACAAAAAAGTAGTACATATCTTATTGTTGAACATCACTCTGGTCACCTTGAAGTGGCTCCCCCTGGCCATTCAGTGACTGTATTGATATTTAGCAACAAGGTATGTAGCACTTTTTCTAAGATGAGTTCATGAATTGAATTGCCAGACCATAATAACTCTGATGGTATTCCAGAAAAAGAGTTCCAAAAGCTCTTTGAAGGGTGGACCAGATGCTGGCATCAGTGCATAACATCCCAAGGGGAGCACCCCAAGGTGACCTTAGTGGTAAGGGAGTACACAGTATTTTATCTAGGATGCATTGGCAAACTTAATGTCTGGCCTCATATATGTATAAAATATTTTTGAAAGGAGCTAAAGAAAACCTAAACAAATGCAAATAAATACATTGTTCACAGATTGTAGAGTTTAATATTGTCAATATGTAAATTTTTCCAAAAGTTAATCTGCATGTACATAATAAGCCGAGTGCATTTCACAGTAAATATAACCAAGTCTATTGTAAAATTTATATGGAAATATATATTGGTCGTAGAAGAGCCAAAACAAATTTCCAAAAAAAAAAAAAAGTAACAAAGTTGGAGAACTTACATTACCTAGCTTGAAAAACAACTAAAAAGCTACAGAAATCAAGATAGCAGCAATGGAACAGAATACAATTAAGAAGAAAAAAATGCATGACTGTATGATCGATTGATTTTCCACAAATGTGCCAGAGCACTGTAACGGAGAAAGAAAAAAACCTAGATGGCAAATTACTATATCTAATACTCTAGGTAATTATAACACAATGTATTTGTGTATCTAAACATAGAAAAAGTAAAAGAATGCATTCTAATTGTTTAAAAACTTGTGTACAACATGAAGTTCCCCTTAATTCCCATCCAGTTCTACCTATCTACTCTAGTCAATGGGGTTCAGCTGTCTATATTTATTTCACTTGTGTGTGTGTTTAACACAAACGGTGTCACCAAATATTTTACATGCTGTTCTGTGCTTTGAAACTTGCTTTCACCATTCAGTAGTAGTAAGTCCGGGGTATCTTTTAACACCAACACATGAAGGTCTACCCCACTCTTTGAAACCTCTGACAACTATCACCATAGTCTAATCTGCCTTAGTTTGTTTAGCATACTCTATTGATGAACATTTAGATTGACTCCTTACAGTCTTTAAAATTGAATTATAATTCACAAACCATAAAATAGTATGGTATAAAAGATAAATACATGGTCCTTCATATAGAGTATTTATCAAAATTGGAACCTGCAGGACTGCAAATTGCCCTAGGTGAGTCAATGAGTAATTTTTTCAGTAAAGAAAAAAAATTGCCTTGATTTATTGTAACTTTTTTATTTTATAAACTTTTAATTTTTTGACTTGTCATCTTTTGTAACAACACAACTTAAAATACAAAGGCACTATATTATATAATGGTACAAAGTATTTTCTTACTTTATATCTTTATTCTATAAACTTTCTTCTATTTTTATTTCTTTTTCTAACTGCTGAACGCATTTGTTAAGGCATGTTAACCGAGGTTACACAGGGTCAAGAACATCGATGTGACTATCTTTCACCTCTACATTTTGTCTCACTGAAAGCTCCTAATGTGCCTGAAACTATCATCCCCTATGATAATGCTTTTTTTTTTTTCCTAAATCAATTCCTGAATGACCTGCCTGGGGCTGTATTATAGTTAACTTTGTTTTTAAAAGTAGAAGGAGTACACTATAAAATAATAATAAATAGTATAGTAAGTAAAAAATCAGTAAAATGGTCATTTAGCATCAAGTATTTTCTATAGTGCATGATCACATATTTCCTATTTTTATAAACTGTCAGCACAGTGACTTTGTTGATTCCGGCAACATGCAAGTAACACACTGTGCTGTAACATCATGACAACTATGACATCATTAGGAAATAGAACTTTTTCAGCTCTAATAATCTTTTTTTTTTTTTTTTTGAGACAGAGTCTCAAGTTGTCGCCCTGGGTAGAGTGCAGTGGCATCACAGTTCACAGCAACCTTAAATTCTTGGGCCTAAGCAATCCTCTTGCCTCAGCCTCTCAAGTAGCTGGGACTACAGGTGCCCACCACAATACCTGGCTATTTTTTGGTTATAGTTGTCATTGTGGTTTGGCAGCCCAAATGGTTTCAAACCCACCAGCTCCAGTGTATGTGGCTGACACCTTAGCCACTTGAGCTACAGGCCAGCTCTAATAATCTCATGGGACTACAGTAGTATGTGCAGTCTGTTGTTCACCAGAGCACCTTTGCGTGGAGAACTAGTGTATGAGTTCACTTGGTGAAGTCTCATCAACACCTTAAAGCTTATTAAAGTTTTTCTTTTTTTTTTTTGTTTTGATCTTCTAGGTAGATAATTTCAACTAATGTGTCTTCAAGTTCACTAAATCTTCCTTCTTCTTCCTTGATCCAGACCACTCTTAATACTCTCGAACCCTTTCAATGAATTTTCCAGTTCATTTATTGTAATTATAGCTTTGATATTTTTGTCTTTTTCTATTGCTTCCATCTCTTTGGAAACATCTAATTTTGTTCATGTCATCAAGCTCATTAATATTGTTTGAAGTTTTCTAAATACTCGCTATTTTTATTTAGAAGCTACTTTTCAAAGAAGTTTGTTAACAGTTTTCTCTATATGAATGCATGACTTCTTTTAATTCTGTTGCTTTTCATACCATCTATATTAATGTCACTTTGTTATGTCACATGTTTCTCTCAGTAGGTGAAAAGGTTTCCCTTTGTAGTGGTTTATTAGTGGTTTGTATCATATATTCTATATTATCTAATGTTACTATTGATTTATTCCTTTTTCATTAGCATTTATTTTCTATTTATTTTCAGTCTTACTCTCTTTTTATGTGAATATCGTGAGGAATACATAAATGGTACAGTCATGCATCACTTAATAGCAGAGATACATTCTTAAACATGGATCCTTTTGCAATGTCACTTGTGAAAACATCACAGAGTTTGTGTTAAGTTTACTTACATAAACCTGTGTGGGACAGCCTACTACACAAGGAGGATGTGATGTAGACTAGTGCTCCTAAACAGCATGTTCAGGTGCTGAATATTGCAGGTGATTCTAACACATGGCGGCCGTGATGTTACAAGGAAGTAGGAACTTTTTAACTCCATTACAGATCAATGTCATCAATGCCATCTGTCATTCACTGAAATGTCTTTATATGGTGCATGACTTAAAATAAGGGCAATTTTTATGGACTTTTTTATTATTCTTAAAAGTTTTAGGGGGAATTTTATTCTTTTCTTCAGTGCAAAAGAAGATTTTTTAAAAATTAAATCATAGCTATACATTAAATCATTAATGTACATTAATGCATTTATGGGGTGCACTGTGTGGGTTTTATATACAATTTGAAATACTTTCAACAAACGAGTTAACATAGCCTTCACTGCACTTTCTTAATTATTGTGTTAAGACATTTATTTGCTTTTACTATCTATTTTTTCATTTGAGATAAATAAAACACTAATTTGTCATATATGCATACATGTATGTACATATAATACTTCCAAAATTTAAACCTTAATGTTAAAAACTGTGTTGGATTTACAGAAAAGATGAGAAGGTAATACAATGTTCCTATATATTTCATACCAAATTTCCCCAGTTATTAACGTTTACATTGATATCATACACTATTAACTAAAATCCATAGTTTTTTTCAGATTTATTTAGTCTTTACAAAATTTGTATTTTGCTTTAACATTTCATGCAGGAAAAGTGATATCAACAAACCCGAAGTAAATAAACAAGTTCTAAAGAAATTCACACTGAACATTTTAGTACTGAAAGTAGGGAAGCATGTGTAAAAACCATTTTATGCATTATGCTATAGATTTCACTCCTGCTTTCACACATTACCCAATAGTAATGAGCGGTGATAGCTTATATTAATGGTGGCTATTCACTAAGCCAGGCACTGTGCTAAGCACTTTACTTGTATTACCTGTTATAACCCTAAGAAAACCTCATTGAAAACCCCATTTTGAAGATTAATCTTAGTCTAGTATATAGTAGAGATGAGATTCAAATCTATATAATTAGACTCTATACTTAACCTCTTCTAAATAAAAACGTGTGATATTTCCTTACTTGGTTTTCTAGAATTAGGAAAAACGTATATTTGCATGGATATTAATTTATATTCCATTTTATTATAGAATGGAGTTAAGGTGGCTTTCAGAAATACTTAGGTTGCAAATTATATTTCTGCACCCAATTCTTCACTCTTTTGATGTTCTTTGCTATGTGGTCTTGTAGTTTTTCTCATTAAAGAGTAAGGTAAGTTCATTTCTTTACCCTTGAATCTGAACTTGGTCATGTGAGTTGCTTTTCCCACTAGAAAGTGGCAAAAGGTTGTGCAACTGGTTCTGAACCTGAGCCACAGGAGATCTTACATGTTTCCACTTGCTGTCTTGTGTCTGAAAACATGCCTAGGACCTGCTGTTAGATGATGAGAAATCTGTTCAGTAGAACTGAGTTGTCCCAACTACCCCAGCTGAGGTTAGTCCAAATCATCCTTCATTAGTCATAGCCAGCCATTCTCCAGACAGGTGAGTAAGCATAGCCCAGCTCAAGAGAGCCATCTCTCCAACCCCCAGGAAATTCCTGATGGTAGCAATACATACTTATTGTCATATAGCAGTGATATTTTTGTGACTATGTTATAAATTATTATTATTATAGTCATATATAATTACATAATATAGAAAAAGTTTCAATGAGCAACATTTTCAGCACTCACTCTTTACCAGATAATATTCTAGATGCCAGGTTACAATGATAATCGCAAAAGACAAATTCCCTGCCTTTGACAGAGATTATAGAGGAACACAAAACTAAATTTTAAACAATGTACCAGATACTTTCAGACAGCAAAAACTGCATGAAGAAAATAAAGCTAGATTGTGTTATAATGGATGGACTAAAAAACAGAAGATGTAAGCCATGAAGTGCATAGTCAAGGAAAAGAGACATTTTGGTGAGGTGTTCTTTTTGATTTGAGAAGGTGACATTTAAGCTGGTACTTGAATTTGAAGAGAGAGGGAACCATGCTAGGATCTGAAATCATATCATTCTAGGTAGAGGAAACAAACAGCAAAACTAAGGAAGTCTCCAGATTGGTGCAGTAAAGTTGGGAAGAGGTCATCACAAATTAGAGTGGGCTCTAATCCAGTAACTGGTATCCTTATAAGAAGAGGGAATTTAGACACAGAGACATAGCCGGGGAGCACCAAGAATTGTTGGCAACTACTAGAAGATAAAGTAAAAGCATGGATTATCTGGATCCTCCCCCAAAAGCTCCAGAAGGAACCAATCCTGTCAAAACTTTCATGTGAGATCTCTGTCCTCCAGAACTGTAAGAGGATAAATTTCTGTCATTTTAAAGCAACCAGTTTGTGGTATTTGTTATGGCACCTCAAGAAATGAATCCAGTTTGAAACAGGTTTGGTGTGCTCTAACACCTGAAAGAAGATCTATGCATAAAAATGTGGAAGAGGTGTAGATGAGCCCCATTATTTAAGGAATTCACCTAAGGTTTGATTTTAAACGTAAGGAAAGAAGAAAGTAAAGCTGAAATACAGTAAGGAAAGACATAAAAACTGGTAAAGTGAAAGATGTGTTTATTTGATTTAATCTTTCTACAATGCATGCATAGATCAAAAGGTCACCATGTATCTCATAAATATATACTATCATTATCACTTGATTAGAAACAAATAAGTAAATTGGAAAAAACATAAATAAGAATTAACATAGGCAACTATCCATGTCATGGAGTCCTTTATACTTGTGAGAATTAGCCTTTGGATTTTGCCCTGAATTATTTACCATCTTGAGCAAAGAAATAAACTGATCAAAGTGTGCATAAGACAACAACAAATGAGTTGTCAGTCATTGACCAGATAAGGTCTGAGCTGCTTGACATGTCAAATTATTCCCTCCATGATTTCTGCTTATCATTTCAACTTCATTTTCATTCAAGCATTGCCTCATGCATAATGGTCACCCAAAGAATTATGATTCTTTTAATGTGCCATTTTATTTCTTGCTCCCATGCCTGCTCACGCTATTTGCTGGAATATTTTGCCACCATCAGCTCCACAGTAACTGGTCTAGTTGTTATTATGTAATATGCCAGTCATTTATTTAACAAATGAGCTTCTTCTCCTTACCAAGCATCATTTACCACTAGAGTATACTAATGAACTAAGCAGATAGCTTCCCTATTTTTCACAGAGCTTTGTTTTAGCAGATTACACTAAAAATTAATTATGCAATTAATTACAATTGTGTCAAGTGTGATGAAAGGAAAATTCAAAGTGTTATGATAACCTAATACAGAAAGAGCTTGACCTAGTCTTAAGAGAGTTGGCACCAAACAGAAAAAATTGATGAAAAGGGTTAGCTAGGAAGGAACTAAGAAAGAATAGGGGCAGCCTTCCCTTCAGAGAAAATCTGAATGGATTAAGTCATTTGAAATGGAATGGAATATTTCTTGTTCAAACAACCTAAAGAAAGCTGATTATGGTTTTTCTGCCCCTTTCTTCCCTTTTTTTCTCCCTCCTTCCCTCCCCTTTGATTGTTGATTTTTGCTTCCATTCAAAAAAGGGGTATAGTATTATGTTAAGCACACAGACTCTGGAGACATAGACTACTTTAAAATTCCAACTTCACCGCTTATTAACTATGTACAAAGTTATTTAAGATAAGCCCCAGTATCTTATCTATTAAACAGGCATATAAAAATACCTTAATCTTGGATTGCAATAATCAAGAACATGAACACTCAAAAAAGTTAGCTATTTCTCTATTATTTATGTATTCAACATTGAGCCTTATGTGTTTTATGTGCCAAGCTCAATGTTAAGGTCTTTATGTATAATATATATGGTCTAATGAGGCAGATGTTCTTGTTCATATGATTAGAGAACTAGGGCCCAGGGTGTGTTAACAACTCTCATGATAATGTAATCTACATGCTTCATCTGCCTCTGAAGCCTAGGCTTTGAAACACTGTAAGTATGCTCCACCTCTTCATATAGTTGTTTCTTGCTTCTTCTTTTAAAAATGGAAGGATGGTCTTTAATACTTACCCTAAACATATTTGTCTAGATTTGTTTAAATTTACAAATTTCAAATGTAAATGTAAGGAAGAAACAAAACAATATTGCGTTGTTTTGCACCTTTTTGCTAGTCATATTTCAAAAGGAGATCACTGGAAAACGTGCTGAGGAAAGAATGTTAAATAAATTAGTCTAAAGGGCATCAATATGTTTTTTATTCCTGACAACTGCAATATCCTTTCCAACCCAACTTTAACAATATAGATCATTTTCCAAATTTATATACTATGGAAGCCTTCCAAAAACCTGTGGAGTAGATCATTAAAAGCTACAATGAGTCAGTGGTCATCTTTCGATCCCCATCCTCTTCCTTTTCTAGTCCCCATAGGGCTAATGCTTATAAAAATACCCCTTAATGTGGGTCAATGACCTAAGAGGTAAGGAAAAGTAGTTGTGTCAGGTGGGTCTTACATGGCACGTCTCTGAAGGTCTGGCTCAGATATATATATTTATAGGTATCTATAAGTTAGAGGAGCACATGGATGGCTGAATCTTCCAATAATTTCCCCTTTCTTTCAACATTGTTATTGAAGCATGGCATTTGATGATGGTTTCTCCAACAAGAACATGGAACACAAGTTACCACTGCATATTAAGTCCAGGTATTTTGGGCTTTAAATTGGGGCACAAAGCTTATGGTAAAGAGTAAATATAAAGAGTAATAGGATCTCCAGACAAGAGGTTTGTAATGCTAGTGAATAATTGGTCCCAGTCAAGGAGGAGTTTTTACCAATTCTCAACTTCTGACTTCTCCCTGATGGAGACTAATACCTCTAGTCCACAGGCTCATTATAAACAGCCTTCCGGTTGGCTTAGGGAGCTTTCCAATCTTCTTCCCACTGTTCCTAACAATTCTTATAATAAGCCAATTCATTCCTAAGCCTCTAACACTTTCATGCTCGTCCTTTCATTCAAAGTCAGAAATAATGCCAGATGCTAGAGGCTGGAGAATAATAAGCTGTGGTCTATGTGGATGGAATACTAGTCAGTCATTTAAAAAGATAGTTTTCCTCTTTTGTATTAACCTGGATGGAATTGAAACACATTCTTCTTAGCAAAGTATCACAAGAATGAAAAAACAGGAATCCAATGTACTCAATTCTAATATGAGGCCAGTAGATCAGCGGTTCTCAACCTGTGGGGTTTGACCCACAGGAACTGTATTAAAGGGTCATGGCATTAGGAAGGTTGAGAACCACTACAGTAGATGATCTAATATGGGGGGGCAGGGATTGGGGAGGGGAGAAGGAGGAGGGGAAGGAGGTCTTACAGTGTATGACACACATCTTGGGGGCTGGACACAATTATAAGACAGACTTTAGCTAACAAATGAAAACAGTGTAATCTAATTCTTTGTACCTCAATGAACCTGAAACAATAAAATAAAGTATTTTTTTCTGCAATGATATTATGTACAGCAATTCACTCAACTTTCTTCAATTTTACTATGCAATACAAATTTGCTTCTAATAGAAAGGAGTCTGAGGAAAAGATTCATAAGCAAGTTCACTGGGGAGTATTCTCCAGAAATAGCTAAGAGGAAGCAAGGTTTGGCAGAACGTGAACTGCAATGCAGTTGTAAAAATATCCTCAGTGAACTGTGGGACGTTCTAACCTGTATCTATATCAAGGAACACAACCTTAATATCTTACACTAACAAGTTATTGGATGTGGGCTGCCTCTGGGGAGGGGTCACCCCCTTGAGTGAGGCTGCTCCTCCAGTCAAGGACAATTCCTAGATATAGGGTCACAGATATGAACCACCAGCCGCCCATACTCTCTCAGTAAAGGAATGAATCATTTTTCTTTTAGGGGACTTAGACAATGAATGAATCATTTTTCCTTGGGGATGTGAGCAATGGATGTAATTCTATAGAGAGCCGAAGATGGTCATGAATGAATACTAGTAGTCTACATGACATGGTGGCCTGGATCAAGGAGTCTCCACAGTTGACTCTGAGAAAGAACACGCATTTGTGCTCAGGAGCTGTTTATTGTCAGTTAGAGCCTGCTACTTCCTGACTCATTTGCCTTGAAGAAAATGCAATTACAAGCTAAGATAGGTCAGGAATACATTCATAACTTCAAACTACTACAAGAAGTATTTAAGGGAATGGCTGTTGACAAAATAGTGAACAAATTAGTAAAAGAAAAGTTTTAGGACAATTTTGAATCGATCCAGTGATCAAGACCAAGACATGCTTTGATGCAAAACTATGATGGAAACAACTATGGCCCTGGGGCTACCAGACAAGGTCAAGAAACTGCAGTCACTCCCTCCTATGCTGTTCCAGCTCTGAATAAATGGAAGAAACCTCTCAGCTTGCGCAGTGCAGCTCCGCAGAGACCCATTTCACCACCGAGAACTATTTCAGATACTAAGGCTGCCCTGGGTGGTGTCAAAAAATCTGGTGTAGGCAACATGAATTATGCAGCAAGAGGTCAATGTATTGAAACATACCCTAAAATACATGAAAGAAGAGAAAAAGTTCTACTTGTTACTGACCCAAACTAAGGTCTGCTCACCCAGTGCATCGAAGCCAGACACTGAAGCCCAGAGCTGCAGCAGGAGAAAGAGGCATTATTGTTGCATGTTGCCTAGCAAGGATAATGCTTAAGACCCGAATTCATGGTTGTCTGGTCATTCTTTGGCCAAGAGCACAGCAAGAATGGAGAACATACTGACAACCTGACATCTTGCTGCCACTCTGGGTAAGCAAGATGGATAAGCCTGGTCTGGGCAAGCCTGGTCACCTTTTCATGAACATGTTCTTGCTTTGGATCTTCCCACCTCAGCCAGTGTTACAGGGGGCACAGGCGTTTGCTTTAACTTTTCCATCCTCTCCATTTCTCAGACTGCACAGTTGAGTTCTCAGCTAAACCCATGTGTGATAAGGAGTTTGGGATGAATCCCTTCCACTAGGGGAGAAGCCTTTCATTTTGTTTCACTTCAAGGAAGAGAACTCTGCACTAACTGTTGTGCTTCCAGGCTTCATACGGGTTTTGCAATATGCTTTTCTTTCTGACCTGAGGGGGCACTGAAGGTCCCTTTCCTTGTTCAGGCTAAAAGATATCTCTTCCCCCTTAGCCAGTAATGACTTACTGGCACTGAGTCATCTATTGCCAACTCACTTGCTCAGAGTGAACTTTTATAGCTGGTATCAAGGAGGGCAGGACTTATTGAGTGCCTACTTTGTAGGATCATTTTAGGGTGAGAGGGTTTACACAGTATGACCTGCCTATACATGAAGTGCTCTGAGTTACCTTACTGCCTCATTTCTGTATCTATTCCTGCCAGATTTCTCCTTCACTGGGCACAATTAAATATCACTTATATCCCTCATTTTATAAGGCCTTTCTCCTCTATCTTCAAGCTGTTTCTTTTGCTCTGTCCCAAGAATTGCCTTCCTTATTGTGGTTCCCAATCACTGGTGCTGATACTTATACAAAAGACCACATTGTTATACCAACAGATGTTGTTGTGCTGGTGCTTTAAAACATGACAGCTTCATAAATTTGAGGGGTTATGCACAGCCCCTCTTCCTATGAATTGGAAAGGAGATGTCTGGGCTGGTTCAGCCAACTCGGGTCATTACCTGAGGACACACAACTCCATCAGACTCCAACAGGTACAGGTTATTCCCTTTCCCTCCTTTGTTCCTTGGTCAGATGGCCTAGGGACACCCACGTTTAACAGACTCCAGCTGGAAAAGTCTCTCCCTTCTCTCCCCACCCTTTATTTCTCTTTACTTTCTAGATGGGTACACAGGGAATTAAAAATCCCTCCTGACACCCAACTGGAGTGCATTCTCTCAAACTGGGACAAGTTTGATCCAGATAGTCTGAAGAAAAAAATGTTTAATCTTCTTCTGCACAACCACTGGGCCATAGTACAAGGTGGACGGCAGAGGATAGTGGTGGCCACACAGGACTCTAAATGATCCCACCATGTTACAATTGCAGCTATTTTTCAAAAGAGAAAGAAAATGGGCCAAAATGCCATACATATAAGCTTTCTTTTATTTACAGGAAAATCCTTAGTGGTGCAAGGAGTATGTGGAGCCAAGTAAGAATATGATGTTAAGAGATCCTTCTTAGGTCCCCACCTGTTCCAAGCTGCCCCATACTAGAGAGGCCTGAAGGAGGCCCTACAAAGGGGGAAGTGGTACTGTCTCTACCTCCACCAGATGGGAAGGTGGCAGCTCAGATTCTACCCTTTGTAGAAGAAGTGGGGGAGTCTGGGGCAGCACTTGTGGCTCAGTGAGAAGGGTGCCAGCCCCATATACCGAGGGTGGCAGGTTCAAAGCTGGTCCCCACTGAACTGCAACAAAAAAATATCCGGGCATTGTGGCAGGCGCATGTAGTCCCAGTTATTCGGGAGGCTGAGGCAAGAGAATCCCCTAAGCCCAAGAGTTGGAGGTTGCTGTGAGCTGTGAAGCCACAGCACTCTACCGAGGTTAGAGTCTCTAAAAAAAAAAAAAAAAAGGAAGTGGGGGAGTCTGCACCAGCCCTGGCCCATAAGTCCTTTACTTTAGTAGAGTTAAAAACAAAAGAGGATCAGGATCTATGGTGCTTACTCTGACAAGTATACAGAGACAGTCCATTATTTCTGTCTAGCCCAAGACTTGACTTGAAAAGACATGCATGTTATTCTAAGCCAGATTTTAAATGATTTTGAAAAATCCAAGTGTTAAAGGAGGCACATAAACTTACCACCAGATTATAACTTTCAAATCCTAAACATCCAGTGGGTGAGACTGAAGTGCCTGTGACTAACCCAGGGTGGGCTGATTTTCCTCAGAAGAGAAGAGGGAGAGAGAACACTTTCTAGATGTGTCCAAGCTGGCCTCAAAGACACTGGTCAAAAGGCGGCCAATTACTCCAAGATCTCCACCATAACACTGGAGCCCAAGGAAAACCCCAGAAGTCTCCTGAATCAGCTCTGGGAGACAATAAAGCAACATAGCATTCTTGATCTTCATGCCTATGAGGGACAAATATATTAAAAGATAAGTTCTTGACCCATGCAACACCGTATGTTAGAAAAACTCCAGTGTTTAGAACCCTATCACCTCCCTGAGCAACATGGTGGGTGCTGCCAATTCTGTTTTCTATAACAGAACTTCTGAGCTTGGGTCTCAAGCTCACAGCAGAGAAAGGAAGCCAGGCATGTCCAATTAGCAGCAGCACTGGAGCCTACATTCAGACTAACAGTGAAAATCCCCACCAAAGGAAAGGATCTCTGATGCTGCATCTGCTAACAGGAAAGGCAATGGGCAAAAGATTTCCCCAACGAGGATAAGCTAACAAAGCCCCTTGTCACCAGTGTCATCAAACAAGCCACTGGATCACACTCTTCTGTGGGATCATCCCAGGAGAGGAGTCAATCATGAGACAGGGTTATAAAACAACAATGAAGGAGTCGATCATGAGACAGGGTTATAAAACAACTCTGTCAGCCTCTGGAAGATGACTATCACTGGACTGGAGCCAAGCACGACTCCTCTGGTAGCAAGTCCCAGGGATGCTTACTTGTTGCCATCATTCTCCAGTGAACTATGGGAGGGAAAAGTGAAACTCTTCTGGCCCCTGCAGATGAGGACCTCAGCACTGCAGGCAAATACTAGTGTGCTCCGTTGGAAGATCTCCAGACCATTCAAGTGGACTCCTCCCACTGTGTCTGCTTCAGATAAGTAGTACAAACTATTTACCTACGAGTGAGACACCTTTTGTCCTGGCAAACAAATCACATGTCCCCTAAGGCTCAACCAAACATCCTGGATATGTATGTCCACTAAGGCTCAGGGCTTCATCCAACCAATTGTATGGGAGACATGAGGAAATACGTCCTCATGTCAAACATTTCTCTTAACTATTGAGCAACATCCCACTGCCTTACATCCTCAGGGCACTGACATGGTTATAAATTATGTTTTCTATAACAGAACTTCTTATGGTTCTTATGGTTACTGACAGTGGCACTCACATGGTTATAAAAATCCACAAGATCTGGCCTTTTCCCTTAGCCTCACAAGCTGTACCCTCTGGGGCCATATACACTTACCTTAGTAATGTGGCCTGGGACACCTTTCCCATTTGTATTACTCATATTTACTAACAGGACAAAACTGTGTGGACTCTGCCTCCTTCTCAATGCGTATGTGATTTTGTGAACCCTCACCACCCATGGAAAACACCAGTCAGGGCCTTGACTTTTGTAAACTTTACTCACTTGCCTAGATCTGGACTATGCTTTTCCTGAACCAAAACATTATATCCTGACTACGTTTCCCTCTATTTTTCAACTCTTTGGACTGCCCTTTCTCTCCTCGCAAGCCAGTTTTGCTGAGGATAGCAGGACATTAATTTTTCCTAGTGGACCCAGCTAGCAAAACATCCTGTCTCACTCTTTGGCCCACAAAAATCAGCGTTACACCTCAGCCAGGGGTGGGGCTCTTTAATCCTGGAAAAGCTCAGTTCTTCATTTGCTCACTCCTCATTCAATCCCTTACTCAGAGCCAATTTAACCACCCAAGGAGATGAAAAGCATGGCACCAAATTACAGAGAGGAGGAACAACCCATGCCACCAGCAAGTTAGCTCCTGTCCTGCTAGCCAAAATCCAGTTTACCACCTAACTTCCTCTGGAGAAGGGAATATATACTAGGTGTGCACATTCAACTTCTTTCTGAATACTAACACTTTCACTAGACTGTCTCAACTCAACATGCATAAAATTTTACTCATTATCTTCCACAATTACATCTGTCTCTCCTACAATACTAATCCTTTGTTGTGTGTTGGGAGTGGTCGGAGGTTGTTAGTGAAATCTTCATGGCCATCTATTGTCACCCATGTCAAAATCTTTTGATTTATTGAATATAACTTTATCTACTCTTCTACTAGAATCCAATGAGTGTTTATTTTCTCTCAATTCTATTTAAAAATCAAACAAAAAACTATCAGTTTTGACCATATTGCTCCATTTTCACTGCACTGGTTTCTTTAGGTCCTTATTTTTTTCTCCATCGTGTCAGTATTCAAACTATCCCTGCCAGTATTACCAGAGTAAAATATATTTTTCTTTTGTAATAGGAATGAAGCTTCTAAAAATAAAACATGGTGGCAATTTACACCTTTACATTTAAAATGTCTCCCTTCTTGATTAAATCCAAGCAATTCAGCATGGCATATTCAGGACCTTTTAGCATTTCTGCCTCCATTCCTCTGGGCTTATTTTCCCTCATTCTCCCAAGGGCTTCCTAAACTTCATCCATATAGAAACTGAAGTGCCTTGAAGCTCTGCAAAGGGTCCTGTCCTTGCACACCTTATTCTGCCTGCTTGGAATTCTTCCTCTTCCAACCCCATCCATCTGACTAATTCTTGAACAGTCTCCCAGGTCCTAACTCAAGCATCATTTGTTCTGGGAAGTCTTTGCTGGCAGCCAAACAAACAATTACAATAAAATGTGATACATGCTTTGATAAGGGGAAGTTCGGGGCATAATGGAAGAGGGAGGAGGGAAATCTAATCCACACTTGGCAGGTCAAGAGGGTGTAGAGGATGTAATATCTACCATCTTCAGGATGACAGAAGTGGGTCAAGCATAGATGCTGGGACACGGTGCTCCACCAGAGGCAAGTGCAATAGCAAAGACCTTGATGCTAGAGATCACAATGTATGTGTTAAGGAATTAGACCCTGATCCTGAGGATCATTCATTAAAGAGGGAGAATGATGTAGGTTGACAAAGCAGTAGGAAGACTATAACTATAGCCCAGATGAAAGGTCATGCCACTCAAGCGAAAATAAGAATGGTGATAGAAATAAACTAACTTAAGAGGCTTTGATATAAACTTTTCAAAAAAATTTAAAAAGAAAGAAAGAAGAAAATCTTAGAAAAAAAGAAATATGTGTACTCTATACTTCTTTCCTTTCCCTTTTACTTAGATCAAACAAATAGTCCCTACTTTCCTAGAGATCAATGAATCTCCAACACTTGCCACCTACCTTTTCTGCTTTTCCCAGCATGATTTCCCCGTATAACTTTGGAGGGGAACACAATTAATGTAAACTTGACCCCAAAGCAGAAATGAACAGTGCTGAACTAGTACTCTTTTTACTAATGTCTGCAATTCATTAAAAAAGGCAGATGCCTACCCCCATTCTCCTTAACTTACCATTGCTTTTCATTTCCTTTCATCCTCTCCTTCAAGAGCATGAACTAGTGAATGTAGGAAAAATGATAGGAGAAATCAGAGTAGAATTCAAGTGTAGGATCTGTTTATAGGACTCTGAAGGACTATTCAAATCTTTGCCACATTCAGGAGTAATTTCTTTTTCTAATTTTAAGACCTGATTCAGGCCTTAAAAGACAACCAAGGCCCGTAATTAAAAGACCTTGCTGGTGAGCTGTCAGCACCCTTCTTCTGAAGAGTGTGACTCTTCCATGTTCCTATCACCTACCTTCTTCTCTCAAAAATCTTCTGACAGCTCTTTTACTCTACAGGCATCTACCCTTTTGTTCTATATTCCTTGGTTTCCTGTCTAACAAATTCTCCCTAGTATCTCTATCTAACCTCATCTTAAACTTCTACCAATGTCTGTATTTGCAGTAATGGAATAATAAACATATCTTTATAAACCTAAAATGGTTTACCTAAACTATTATGTTTAAAAATAATTTATGCATCATTCAAAATTAATTGTAATTAAATATTCAGAATAATTTTGGGGGGTGGAGCTTGTGGCTCAAGGAGTAGGGCACCGGCCCCATATACCAGGGGTGGCGGATTCAAGCCTGGCCTGGCCAAAACTGCAAAAAAAAAAACAAAAAAACCAGAAGAACTTTTTTCAAATCCCAATATTTATGCCCACTTCTACTCTGTCCTCTCTCCTGTTTTAAATTAGTATATAACTCTGAGGTGTAATATTTTCTTTCTTTGTATTGTTTCGTTTAAAACCAGAAGAAAGTATATTGTAAGGTTTTTTGATGATTTTGTAAAATATTCTACTGATTTTGAACACCAGGTGGCAGTAAAGGTGGCATTTATCAAAACGAAGGTGTGAAGAGGAAACTGAATTTGAGCTTTATATATGCAAAGAAATAGTATATTCAAAGTGTCATCTGGATGTCATGTGCTAGAATTCATCCTGGGGTACCTCTTATGGAACAATCATAATCCAATATAAAGATATACATGTAATAATATACCTGTATAATCATATCTTTATATTGGATAAAAATAATAACTTTAAATTTAATTCTATGTTTTCTATTTAAGTCTCTTTTGATCATTTCCCTTGTATCAAAAGACAGACTTAGCTATTTTGGTAACACCTCCAAAAACGGGGCATCATGGAGAAAATATGAATACATGTTGCCCACAAAGAATGATTCCCCTGTAGAATCATTTTATGTGGGTAATGTGTTTGGATGAGAGTATATTTGACTTAATTTTGTTTTAGAAAATTATGCATATTCGTAGAAACAAAAAAAACCTGAAGTGGTAAATAACAAAGGACCTTAATAATAATTTTGTACCAATATTTCCATTTACAGAGGAGAAAACTGAAATACTCAGAAATAGGAACCATGTCCAGAGATGAAGTAGTAATTGGCAGGTCAGAAAACAGCCTTTGTACTCTCTCTACTACACTGCAATGCAATTTAATTTCTCCGACATATTTGATGTCAGTCAATAGTTTTATTTATGGATAAATGGACTACTGAGAGGTTTGTTTATCTTGTTTTTCTGCATACACCAATTTTTATTTTCAATTTATAAATATAACGTAGCCTAGCCAATATTTTCTAAATCCACATGTTGTCTTTAGCAGCATAGTGCAGCGTGGTGCTTGAGCACACAGGTCATGAGCCAAGGTGTTTAGGGTGACAACGTGGCACTTCCAAGTATGAGCTGTGTGGCCTTTGGTGAGTTGTTCAACCTCTCATATTTTAGTTTTCTTACTTGAAAGAATGAGCATGGATGATGACAAAATTATCTACTTCTATGAGTTGATCGAATTTGTTAAACAAAGTTTTTTATTATTTTTATTTGTTTTTGAAAGATCAGGTTACCAGACTTCTTTTTTTTTACTTTGTCTCTTTTTGAGAGTGGGCCTTACTCTGTCACTCCAGCTAGGGTGTAGTCATCATCATATCTTGCTGCAACCTCACACTCCTGGGCTCAAGCACTTCTCCTGCCTCAGCATCCCCAGCAGCTAGGATTACAGGTGCATGCCATCACATCTGGTTGATTTTTCTGTTTTTTGTAGAGATGGGGTATTGCTTTTGCTCAGGCTACTCTTGAAATCCTGGCCTCAAACAAACCTCCAGCCTCTGCCTCCCAAAGTGCTGGGATTACAGACCTGAGACACCACACCTTGCCTAAACAAAGTTGTTAACATGATACTTAGTAAATACTAAAACTTCAAGAAGTGTTATTAATCTCACTAGCATGCACCAAAATAATTTCAACAGTTAAATTTGCTACTTGTCAGAATTTTTTATAAAAACATACTAACCATTTTTTATATAGCAGCATTTATCATTTGAACTGTCTTCACAACATTTCACATGATACGTTTTCCAAATATCAGCAAGATTTTTGGAGTTCAAACTAATCCAAACATTGCTAAAATAGGCCTCCAATTTCAAATTTATCACATCTTATTCATCATTATAGAAATAAATACTATCTGCTTTGAAGAAATCAGATTTCATCATTTTTTTTATTCTTCCTACTTCTACAAAAATTTGAATCTATGAATTGCTTAAAACAAAAGGTAAAGTAGTAAAGAAAATTAGGACCAAAGCAAAAGAATTGTGAAAAGAATACTCCACAACAATGATGAGTGGATAATTCAAAAAACTGTGATGTTAAAAATAAACCCTAACTGATAATTATTGACATGACAAAAAGTTGCACTGCGGGAATCTTGAACAGCAAACCTAGTATTTCAATGTGGGGATCTATAAATAGCAAAGGAGTCCTTACACATGTATCTAAGACCTTTTAACCACGGGGTCCCCATAGACTTCCCTTACCTCACTTCTCTCTAAATTCCTCATCACACTTGATATACAAGGTAAATATACTTATTTCCTTGTGTCCCCTTTCTCAAATGTTGTACACTCATGTTTTCTTGAAAACCTACTGCTCTGGCAAGAGTTAATATCACATCTTAGTTTACACATTCAAATTTGCCAAAACTCTTACCTCTGAAGGTAATCAAAAATAACCAGGAAAAAAACCTTGTATTTCCAAACTACATTTCATATTATATAATAAAACATATTATATAGTAAACATGATGACATTGATGCATTTAAAGAGATGTTACCTTCTGTAAAGTCGCAGACTTGAGAAGTTACATCTTATATCACTAGGACCAAATTTGCCAAAATATTTTTTAATTTCTCTTTTGGAACTATACCTGTTTATATACTTTTGATGGAAGAATAATTTCTGATCTTTGAGGATGAACTTAATAAATGTAATCTACATCTATTAGGTGAATATACTAAAAACTTATTCAAAAATAAAAATAATTGCAACTCCCTAGACATTATTCTGTTAAACAAACATTGCATTAATCATTTATTGTTTCAAATACTATTAGTGATAGATGTATTTATAGAGGCAAGTAAAAGTTTGGAAAGATAGCAGTTATGCTGTTAAAGCAGGTTACACTTGAAATTTAGGATTTTAGGGGCCAATAATTTTCTATTTTGCACATACATACATATTCTGTAAACATTATTCTGAGTATTGCTGTTACATACAGTGAATTTTCATTTCTAATATAATATTTTACATGTAGATATTCCATTTTAGAATTTTTCATATCTTCTATTTCTTTCCTCATCAGGTTCACATTTTCCTTTACTGTTTTGAGGATGCATAGCCCATTTATCTTACAGAATTATAATGCCTTTACTTGTTAATCCCATTATCTCTGGGTCTTGTCCTATTGACTGTTCTGCAGGTTGTAGCTCTTATTTTTCTTCTTCTTCTTCTTCTCAAGTCCGACCATTTTATTTTTTATTGGATGCCAGTCAGTGTGAAATTTTTGTTGTTAGATTCTTTAAAAAGTGTTGGAGTTTATTCTGGCTAACAGTTGAGCAAATTGAAATCAGTTGGGTCCTTTTAATGATTGGTTTTAAGTTTTGTTGTGATAAATCTGGAGTAACTTTAGCTTACATCTAATTTAGCCGCCTCTAAGGACTATGCCAAATATCTCATGTGTTACGAAGTCCTTCCACTTTGGGGGGAGCGCAAATTATTTCTAGCCCTGTGTGAGGTCTAGGAACGCTTTAACCCAAGGGTCCCCAATCCTTTTGGCACCAAGGACGAGTTTCATGAAAGAAAAGTTTTCCAGAAACTGTGTGTATTGGAGGAAGGAAGTATCAGATTCTCATAAAGAGCATGCAAGGTGCATCCAGACCCCTCATGTGTGCACTTGACAGTCGTGTCTGAGCTCCTATGAGAATGTAATGTCACCCCTGATAGCATAGGTGGCAGGGCTCAGGCCTGGGAAGTGGCTCTAAATACAGACGAAGCTTCACGTGCTCTCCCACTGCTCAGCTGACCTCCTGCTGTGTGGCCTGGTTCCAAACAGGCCACAGATAAGTTCCAGTCCTTGGCCTGCAGATTGTGGACTACAGCATTACCTGCTGCTGAACCTTCCAGTCACAATGGGCCACCTATGTGACAGTGGTCCCTTAAACTGTACCTTTTCTATGTTTAGACACACTGACACTTGCCATTATGTTACAATTGCCTACATTATCCAGTATAGGAATATGCTGTGCAGGTTTTTAGCCTAGGAGCAATAGACTATCCCATATGGCCTGGGTGTGCCGGAGGCTGCTTATTTAGGTTTGTGTAAGTTCACTCTATGATGGTCACACACCCATAAAATTGCCCAGGGACACGTGTCTCACAACATAGCCTTAAAGCTTTGCTTAACCACAAGGATATAGTTTTCTCTCTGGCTTAGGGCATTTTTGTTTTTGTTTTCACAGAATTGCAGATCAGTGTCAAGCAAAATCTTGTGGTCACTTTCCTGTAGCTCTCTAGTGTACTCCCTGGTCAGCTCCTTCTCTTTGGCGGTCTGTTCTACAAATGCTGGCTGCCTCAGCCTCTCAAACTGCCACCTCCACTCAGGGAGATCGCAGGCTCTTTTCAGGCTCCCCACACCTGAGCTCCAGTCTGGAAACTTCAAGTAGTGAGCTGGCATGATCACAGGTTCATCTTATTCCCCATCTTAGTCTTACATATCATATTTCCTAAAAACTAGTGTCTGTATCTTTCCTCTTTCTACTTGAATATTTCTACAAGAAGCAAATGTCCATTACAGCAGTTTTGATCAAAAAGAACTCCACAGAAAACCCATGATCAAGAAAAGTATCATTATGGTAAAAGACCCAGTAGTGAACTCTCTGACCCTTTGGGAAAATTCTTCATGAACAATTAAGTAATCAATATACATACTCGACATTTACTCTATGTAACACAAAATAAATATTTCTTTTTCCTCATATGAGTTTACTGGCAAAAAAAAAATATAGATCATGTGAAATTAGATCAACAAAAACTCCGACTTTGACACATGAAGGACACTGGTTTTCTCTGATGGTTTTTGGTGAATAATTTGTCCCTTTTATTGTTCCAAACTCTACCTGCTAATCTTTATTGTATATTGCACCACATTTTACTTATAGTTCTATTTCTTTCTAATACTCCTTGGAAACTCTACCTTGAAACCTCATTTTTATCTATATAGGCTTATTCTTTCATTATCACAACAGAATATTTTTTTTCTTAAGCTAGAATATTGCCATGTATCAAATATTAAAAAAGAAACATCTTTTTATAACCCTACTTAACTGGAAAAACTCTGTCAAAGCTGCATTGCTTCATTTTATTGTTTTAATATTACACTCTATTTACTGTTTCTCCAGAAACTCAAATACTTTTAAAAATTATGGTGGAATTTGTGGGAAAAGATAGAAGTATCATATAAAAATTATCAAGTGAAATAAAACAATTTTATTCCTGTTATGGTTATGATACACGATATTTGTTAATTTCTATGCATAAATATTTTTACAATTTTTCTACCCAAATTATAGCAAAGCATTTGTGAATATTCTCAGGAACTTATTGTTAGCTGGTTCAACCAAATAGCTCTCTGCCTGTCATAATTCAGATCTACTCTTTAACCTTCTTAAAGGCACTATCTACTATGTCCACATGTTTGGTGAACCCTCAGGGTTGTGCAGTGTAATATTAAATAGGAGATTTAGATAAGTCTTTTTCTGAGTTTAAAAAGAGACAAAAATTCCAACATACCAAAGGAGTGACCCCAACTTAGAAACTATGGACTAAAAGGAACACATTATAAAATGCTCTGTAGACTAAGAATGGGATGTAAAATAAATAGGTGGACAGTAAATAAACAATACCAGATGAAAGAAAATTAGGAAAATGATGAAAATATACGTTATACTTTGCCAGGGAGCTCATACTCAAAATCCTACAAGGGATTTCTCAGACAGACAAGATTTCATTTTCAATTGCACTTTCTTTTACAAGATTTTATTTTAAAGATCCCTAACAAGAACCCAGGCATAATGAAAAGAGAAGTTTCCTGTAAATGGTAGACAGAGGGCACCAAAATATACATACACATTTTAAGGAAAAATTGTATTCAAATTTTATTACTCAATATAAACTGATAATGTGTTATCTTTTGTATTGCATTCTGTAACTCTTGTAATTGCAGAGGCCAAATGTGACTTGAGTATAACAATTTTAATACTTTTTTTTGTATCTTAAAATGTGACATCCTCTGTATGTATCATAGATAGGTAACCTACATTTATGTCCATATCCCTGTCTATATTATCTCAATGGTAGACAAGAGGGACATCAAATCCCTTAACTACTACACAGGTGGGAAGTGATTTTCTGTCCTTTATTAAAAATTGCTACATATCTTCTAGTCCACTATCTTATCATTATCCCAAATGTTTTCTCCATAGTGTTCTTTGTTCTAAATGTCATATGGATTATCCCTGATAGAAAGATCAGATGTTATGATGTGAATAGTAGACTTAAATGTAAAATGCAAAACTGTAAAATTCCTAGAAGTAACATAGAAGAAAACCTAGATGACATTGGGTATGATGATGACATTTTAGATGGAACACTAAAAGCGCAATCCATGAAATAAAGCATTAATAAGCTGGACTTCCTTAAGATTAAAAACTTGTCTGGAAAATATAATGTCCTGAGAATGAGGAAACAAGCCCCAGCCTGAAAGAAGAACTCCCAAAAGATACATTTGATAAGGGCCTGTTATTCTAAATACACAAAGAACTCTAAAAACTTAACCATAGAAATGAAACAACCCTATTAAGAAATGGGCCAAAGATCTTTACAGACACCTCACCCAAGGAGATATACGGATTCCAAATAACCAAATGAAAATCTGTTCCACATCATTTGTCACCATGGAAATGTAAATTAAAAAACACCAATGATATCCACAATAGGTGTCAGATACACGTACACTACACACCTATTAGAATAGCCAAAATCCAGAACACTGACAGTGCCAAATGCTGGCGAGGATGTACAGCAACAGGAACTCTCATTCATTGCTGGTAGGAATGCAAAATGGTCCTACCGCTTTGGAAGACATACTCTTCTACACAATCCAGTGACTGTATTCCTCGGTGTTTACCAAAAGGACTTGAAAGCCTTACTAATCTTTGCAAGGATATTTATGGTATCTTTATTCATAATTACAAAAACTTGGAAGCAACTGAGATGTCCATTAGTAGGTGAATGAATAAACTGTGGTATATCCAGACAATTGAATATTATTCAGCAATATAAAGAAATGTGCCATCAGCTCAGCGCCTGTGGCTCAACGACCTAAGGCGTCAGCCACGTACACCTGAGCTGGCGGGTTTGAATCCAGCCCAGGCCCGCCAAACAACAATGAAGGCTGCAACCAAAAAATGGCCGGGCGTTGTGGCGGGGGCCTGTAGTTCCAGCGACTTGGGAGGCAGAGGCAGGAGACTCGCTTGAGCCAGGAATTGGAGGTTGCTGTGAGTTGTGAAGCCACGGCACTCTCTCCAGGGTGACATCTTGAGGCTCTGTCTCAAAAAAAAAAAAAGAAATGTGCTATCAAGCCACGAAAAGACATGGAATAAACTTAAATGCATGTTACTAAGTGAATGAAGGCAATTTGAAAGGCTGCATACTGTATTATTCCAACTTTAGGACAGTCTGAAAAACGTGAAATTATAAGGATAGTACAAAGATCTGTGGTTTTCCATAGTTAAGAATAGGTGAAAAATAGAAGATTTTATGGCAGTGAAACTGCTGTGTATGATATCATAATGATGGAAACTTGTCTTTATACATTTGTCTAAACCCATAGAATGTACAACACCATGAGTGCCCTCTAATGTGTACTATGAGTGATAATGATGGGTGAGCTTTGGATGGTAACGATGCACCAACGCAGTTCATCAATTGCAACAAAAGCATCACTCTGTCAGGGAAGGTTGACAACGCGTGGGGCAAGAGAGAATCTGGAAGATCCCTGTTCCTTCCTCACACTTTTTCTTCCTGTGCATCTAAAACTGTTCTAAGAAATAAAATAATGGGATATCGTTTGCATCTAACCAGAAAGACATCATTCCTGTCACAGCTGAACTCTTCTTCCTGTACCTGCAACCATTCAGGGAAGAGAAGATGACATCCTGTCTAGGATACAGCACTGAGCATTTTCCTCAAGAGACCTTTAAAGGTAGACCCGAGCTTACGGTTCTTCCTGTTAATCTCTCAGCACCGTTTTCACGATAAAATGTGTGGAAGAAAACAGCAGTGTAGCTACAATGCCCTTCGCCAGTGTTTATTCTGCAGTGATCTGCCCCTCTGAAAGGCGCTTTGCCCCATTGCCATCCTGTTTCCTTCCTTTGGTGGAAATGTCTTGTTTCTCTTTGAGAAAGATAATTCAGTCCTGTTTCCATTGCCCTTCCTCCCAGCTGCTGTAGAAAACACAGGGGTGCACACACACACACAGAGAGAAAAGAATTATAAAAAATTTCTTTTCTCAGTCGCTTTTACCCAGCTCTGAAGTTCAGAACTCATATGGGTGATGTATCCAGACAATTTATTCCCAAGTCTGGGAAAAACCTCTTCCCCACGTTTCCCTCTCTGTAATTACAGCCTCTGGTCTCCTCACAACACCTTCAAAAGAAAAGTCATTCTTTGCCTGCCTGGAAGACATTATAACCCAATCGAATATGAAAAAGAAAATAAAAATGGCAGACTCGACCCCGCTCTCCAGCCCCACTCTCAGCGGGCAAAGCCCCGGGGAAGAAACCAATTCCCAGCCTGAAATCAGCAGCGCGCAGGGCCAGGGAGGCGCTGGTGTCTCCCCACCAGTCCCCCAGACCCAGACCTTTGGCAATGGTCCCCACCTCCCCTGCTCCAAGCTTTTTCTCCGGCTCTCCAGCAAGCCGCATCAAGTGGCTTCTCGGAAACGTTTGCAGATTCTGCTGAGCTGGAAGGGAGGAAGGGAACCTCGCGGGCAGGGTGAGGTAAGGCAAGGGCTCTTCGGGCGGCTGCACCTAAATGCGCACACGCTCACCCCGCACCCAAAGGGCGGCCGTGCGACCCCCTTCTCTGCCTTCTCTGGGGGAGAGGCCGCAGCACCGCCACCGGCCTGCCCCCAGCTCGGTCCCCGCCCTGCGCTGCCGCCTGCAGGAGTAGGAGGAGGGAGCGAGGGGTGGGGACCGGGGCGCTGGGGGAGGAGGAGAGGAAGCGAAGCGGCGCAGCTGCCCGCGGGGAGGCGGGGCCGGTGCCTCCCTGGGCGCGCCCGGGAAGGAGGGACGCAGTCTCCGGCGGGCCCTGGACAGCGTTCCAGCTGCAGCCGTCCGGCTTCCGATTCCGCGGGCTCGGCCGCCCGCCGCAGCGGAGCAACAGGAGCCCAGAGGAAAAGAAGCAACGGCAGCGGAGAGAAAGCCGGCGGCGGGGAAGAGAGGCCGGAGTGAGGAAGAGTTGCTGCAGCCCGCGCCCTCCCCTGGGGCCCGCCTCTGCAGGTGCACCGGGTGGGCATGAGCCGAGCTCGCAGGTGAGTGCGTCGCTGTGGCGGGAAGGGAAGCCGCCAATCTTTCTCCAGAGCTCCACTCGACCGCCACACCCACCTGTGTCCACTTTCACATCCCTCGGTTTGGGGGCCACCCTCTGTTAGGCCACCTGGAAAGTAGAGAGGAGAGATGCCAGGCGGGGTGGTCCCCGCTACTGGAGGAAGAGAAACTGGAAAGGCAAACCCACGGCGAGGCCGCTCCTTTGCCGGTTGTGACTGCGTGGGTTTACTGCCAGGTAGCGCTTCCTCAGGGGTGATTGTCTTTGATTCATTCCCGTCGACACCAGCGGAGTTGTTACACGGGCTTCATTGTGCGCAGAAAGCGTGGGCTGTATTTCCCAGCTCAAGACGCAGCGCGCATCGCAGCCGGTGTCACCTGTGCGGGATCCAGGGCGGGGCGGACAGCCGCGAGTAACGGACGAGGCGGCTTAACCCGGGATTCTCCATGCAGTGTCACCCCCACCCCGCACCTTACGGTGAAATTCAGAGAAGATTCAGAATTATTTTAACTTTTTATCAACTTCAACTGAAACTATCATTTAAAGAAAAAAAAAAAAAAACTCCTGTATTTTCGTTCCTTATACGAGTATCAAAGACAGAAGGCGACAGAAGATATAACCAAGCAGAAAACTACCAAGCGAAAGTATTATGTAAACATGTAACTCATTATTTTAGTATTTTTCAAAAGTTGTAACGTTCATAGTAAATTATCTCTCTTTTGAAGTTAAAAGCAATTTTCAAAGGAGTTTAGGAGAGTTTTTTTTGAAGAGCTCATTTCAATACGATAAAAACCCAAGACCAAGTCAGTATAAGGTTTTAGCAACATGATATATATTCAGTTACTGAATTTGATGTCAGTGTTGTGTTTTACAGAAAAACAATTCATGTTCTTTTCTATTTCTTCTTCCCTGTAAACAGGAGAAAGTTTTCCTCCTTCTTCCTTCCTTCCTTCCTTCCTTCATCCCGCCCTCCCTCTCTTTCTTTCTTTGTAATTTAAAATATATTTTCATGACTTTTCCTTTAACATCAACAAAATCTGTTTATAGATAACCTACAAAATAAAGTCAATAATTAATTTTTCCATGTTATTAAAAAGTCTTCCAAGTCTTTGCCCACTATTATTTTAAATATTTAAGCTAGAATTTACTTTCTTAGAATTTATGGTAATTAAGATTTTCAAAAACTTTTATTGATGACTTGAAAAGGTAGTCTTATTGGACCCTCATGTGTAGAATTATCAAGATTGTTAGACTAGCTTATTCACAACTCAATGCTGGACAAAATATGGCATTTGGTGTAATGGAGGATGTGCCCTCTATTTAGGTAAGTGATCGGAGCTTGGATGAAGGTAAGTTTTTAAATATTTTGCAGGTTTATGAAAGGATATTTCTTTCAGAAGTAACCACTGTGCAGTCATGGGCACAGTAATGCAGTTTTACAGAGGCTGGGTATATGACCTGTCGTGATTCCATGGTTCAGGGCTGAGCTGACAGGGTACATGAGGCTTCCACAGAAGAAGGATGAGTCAGGCCTGGCTGTCTTCCAAAAGTGTTCTGCGCTGGTGCCTCCTTATGTCCCTTGGGGCCCACAGGTAATCATGGGAGTCCTCCTGTGGAAATGCTTCGGTGTTTTTCCTACCTGTTGCTGTACTGAATTTTAACAGCAAAGAAACAGTAGGAAATTTGGAGGAGCAATCATTGTGGTCCTAGTCACTTTATTTAATAAGAACAAGTCACTTTCTCTGTGGCAAAGAAATAATAGAATTTTGCATGAATAATAGAAACTAATCTAATATCTAATTTCTATTCCTATTAGATATACAAAAGAGTGTGAAGTGCTAGAAAGATTTTTATTTTATTTTTGATGACAAGTCATGTCCCTGGACTTAAGGAAATTAAAGTTTATTAATGTAAATGGATCATTCTAGATAATATAATGGTAATAATTTAAGGTTTTCCCTAAAACTCTTTCTTAAATTATTTCCCCCAGTTTTTATCATTTGAATAAATATGTCAACTTTCCACCAGTTATTGAAGTCACTTTTGATTGCTTTTTCTTGTTCATGGCTCCATTTCATCCCTCTTTAGCCCATATATAGATCTATCAATCTTATCTCCCCAATATATCTCTATTTCCTCAAAGTTCTCAGATCTCTCTCTTCTACCTTCTTTTCTATATCTATACTGTCACCAAATTAGTTCAGGTTATCATCATAATTTACCAGTAATCCTGCCACAGCCTTCCAATTCATCTCTTTACTTCCATAATTTGTTCCCCTAAACAGAGCAATTCACTCTCCATACAAAGCAATATTATCATCTTGCCCCTTAAAAACATTCAGTGGCTCACAAGTACATTTTTAAAAAAGGAATGCACACATAAACAGTGAAACTGATTAGCAACCACAAATGCCTTACTTAGCATACGGTTCATTCTCTGATGTGTCCCTTGTTCCAACCTCACCCAAACCCATCTTCTCGTTCCTGTGCTCCTAAAGGTCCTCCGTTTAACTGGTACCCAGAAAACGGCATCAGTCTTTTTTTTCTGTTTTTTTTTTTTGAGACAGAGCCTCAAGCTGTCACCCTGAATAGAGTGCTGTGGCACCACAGCTCACAGCAACCTCCAATTCCTGGGCTCAAGCGAGTCTCCTGCCTCCGCCTCCCAAGCAGCTGGGACTACAGGAGCCCCCCACAACGCCCGGTCATTTTTTGGTTGCAGCCGTCATTGTTGCTTGGTGGGCCCAGGCTGGATTCGAACCCTCCAGCTCAGGTGTACATAGCTGGTGTCTTAGCCTGTTGAGCCACAGGCGCTGAGCTGGCATCAGTCCTTAAGGCCTTTTCAAATGCATTTCCTCTCACTCCTGGCGTGGCCACTCCTTAAATTGTAAATCTCAGCTCAAAGATTTCTATGTTCTGAAAATATCATTCTTAATTACTTTGTCAAAAGCAGGTTGTCACCTGTTAATCTTGATCTTGGTACCTCATTTGTTTCCTTCATAGAGCTTTTTGGCATGCAGGTTATTTTGTGGATTGGCATACTAAGTGCTCTAAGAGGACCCAGACCATGGCCTTACTATTGACCCAGCTTCCAGAATAGTACTTGGCTTAAAATGGGAGGGGGTTCATAGATATTTATGTAAATAATAAAGTTTAAAGGTATCAATTTTTCCCATAAAAGTTATCAACCCTAGAAATTTGTGCATTTTTGATTCAATTTATTTTTTATTCATTGAACATCCAATATGTTTCTAACCTTCTGCGCTATGATGTTGAAGAGGTAACATTAAAATATCATGAGGTATATTTCCATTTTTTAGCAGTGTCGATGATAATGTATTCAAAGCTAAATTGTTTGTAATGCATTCTTAGAGAGGTATTGACCATAACTGGATTAAAATGTATTTTAAGGAAAAATTAGGTTGGATTCCATAAACTAATGTGATTTTAGTATGAGTGACTTCTAATGACCAACAATGACCTTATTAGGTTTAAATCTTTTATCTTTTACCAAACATTTGGGGGTCTTTCAATAACGACTAAATTTAAAATGTTTTTAAGTAAATGTGGACTCTTGAGTGAGCTTAGTTGACAGAAGTGAGGTTAGATGAAGCTAAGGGCCATAGAGAAGTTTATGACATTTTGCTTTAGGAGCAAGGGGAAAATTATCTCACGAGGAATAATCATTCAGTAAAGAAGGCTCAGAGCATTACTGTGGGCTGATACATTATTATGGAGTGGGGATGAGAACTTCAAACTTAATGTTGGTTAATGATAGTGTCATATGTATAGTAGAATTTTACTACAAAAGCATATGCACACATGTACTTTGTATGACAGTATGTCAGTATGTCCCCCTTTTACTTTTCAAGAACTTGTAGATATTAGACAATCTATTTTATTATTACTATTTGGTCGAAAATTTGGCTAACAGTTCAGTAATCAGCTTTGATTAATGATAATTTTTATCTAGCAAATTGGCCAGATACTTTTTTGGTAAATAATTTGGCAATAACATTTCATGTTTAAGGACTAAATTATTTCATTGATTTTCACAAGGGATTTTCTTAAATTTGCCATTAGGATGGTATGTTGGGGTTGTTGTGATGTATTGGAGTATATTTGTGTACATTGCATTTACACAGCAAAAATTAGCTAATTTGTTCTTCACGGGATTATTGTGACATCTTTCTTCAGAACAACATACAGTTAGATTACCACTTGAGATGGCAAGGTCATAACAAAAGATTGATTGTATGCAAGTATTTTTACACGAAGAATTGCGAGAGAGCATTCAGAGAATGTGGGTAGAATACTTTTGTGGAATATGAGATAACAGTCTTGGTGTCTTGCCATCCTATAAAGTGAAATTTCCTCATTAAGGTTTTATTTACTTTTTCCTCTTTGCATAGCTGAAAGGAAATAGGTATAGGCAAAAAGAAAGCCATCAGCTCTTGGCAGCTAAAGGTAGAATGAAGTTTGTAAAAATGAAACTCTTCTGGGTGATGAGGAAAATTGCCAGACCATGATTAAGAGAGAAGGAAGAGGGGATTCCTGGAACAGTGCCAGTAAACATAACACACCACAGGCAAATTTAACTTCACCTTACAGACAGAACTGGATTACTCTGTATTATTTTAGCACTACCAAGAAAACAGGGTTTCTTTTTTTTATTTATTTTTTTAATTTTATTATCTTTATCATTAAATCATAGCTGTGTACAATAGTGCAATCAAGGGGTACAATGTGCTGGTTTCATATACAATCGTAACTATTTTCATCAAACTGATTAACATAGCCTTCCTATGTTAGCCTTGTTAATTTCTCTATTATTATATGAAGACATTTGTATTCTGCATTTAGCAAGGTTCGCCTGTACCCTTCTAAGATGCACTGTAGGTGTGGCCCCACCATTTACCCTCCCTCCGCCCCAACCTCCCCTCTCCCCTCCC